>CABEEJ010008003.1:14375-26529 GCA_901482245.1 Timema douglasi | reverse complement strand
CACGGTGGAGGCCTGGCATTCCTCACATTCACAAGATGTCTTGTCAGAGGTGAAGGAAGGGTTTGGTGATCAGATAAATCTTTGCCTGGACCGAGGATTGAACCCCGGCCATCAGCATAGAAGTCTAGCACCTTACCCCTAGACCGCCAGGTCACCCATTCACATATCATAAAGATTAATACAAATAGTACAAATCACAGATCACAATAAATAGGTACTTTAGAATTGAGATGTTTGGTTCGAGTTGTTACGTTAAATTACGTGAATCGTGATCATACATCTGTATTGTTAAGTGAAGTTAACTTTAAGTGAACGTTACGTTAAGTTAAGATTAGTTGATCGCGATCCCGGCATAATCCCTAACATATTAACGTAATAAGTGAAATATATGCGTCTAGCCAGAACGAGTAGCGAAATGTGGTGCTAAAAACAACAGTACGTAGTAAAATCAATTTTAGATTACATTAAATATATACTTTTTTTAATTTAATTGCGTAATCTGAAACGTAAAATCCCATATTTAATAACGATCTGCCCTCCTATTTTAAACATTTTTTGTGTCCAAGACTCCGCTCTATATCGATAATCCTACTCTTAATAAATACAGATTCATTGACTTTACCCCTTAAACTAAGTTGAGTTGGTTGTTATTTGTTCAAGAGTTTGTCCAAGTTTAAGGGTGCAAAGGGAAACCACTAAAAATATAAAAATTGTTGGCACGTGCTTGGGGCGTCACATGTTTCTTTATTAATAAAATAAATGAGAATTCTTCTCTCTTCCTAAAAGTCAACTCACTTGCTCTCATAGAGCCGGTGTAACAGCTCTTAATAACACCAGCTGTGTTTATCAATAACCTCGGTGAACACACGGGGAAGGGTGTCAATCCCGTCCATCCTTGGTTTGTTGGAGACAGTGGTGGTAGGTTTTTTAAATCTTAGCCAAGCTTACACTGAACTGTTTATTACTTGCTCTTGACAGATTGAAGAGAAAGTATTGTGATCGTTGAAACAAATCAAACTCGAGATTTGGGTAAATTTCGAATTTTCATGACCTTCCTGAAAAAAAAAAAATGTTTTCGCAATGCCGTCTGTCTTTCTGTCTGTACTTCGGGCTAGAGACAAAACTATTTTACTGATCGGGCTAAAATTTAGTATTTGGGCTTTTCATAGGTTCCCCCGAGAGATTTTTTTGGAATTAAATATCCAAATATCCAACCCTAAATTTAAGGGTAGTTTATTGAAAGGCTAAAAGAAAAAAAGTCGATTTTTTCGAAATTTTCCATAATGATTTTGATTAAATTTTATATCCAGACATTGTTTATCATTTTAAACAAGATGGCACTCATCATTTTTCATGAAAATGACTTTGAGTGTACTTTATATCAGGGTAATTTTACAATTTTCATCATTTCTCTGCAACTATTTGAAATACGAAATAACTTATCATTGTATAGTTGTAATACTATTGAAGATACAAATCTTTTATTTCAAATATATTTTCATAAAATCAATTATTTCTGAGCTATAATCATATATATATAAAAATTCAGATATTTGAAAATGAATTAGATTCTCATGCTCTATGTTGGAGAAAGATATTTCTCTTTTCTCAATTTTGCTGTAACAATGTTCCTAGTTCTTAATGATATAGAATAAGTTACAGTGTATTTTATTTTATTTACGATCTTTGGGGAAGACTTTCTACAGTAATGTGTATACCAATTATTCCATTTCACAAATTACTGAGCATTTTTCTTATCAAGACTAGTTTCATAGATCCTCCACAAATATGCTTGAAAATTCGTTTAAAATTAACTAATGTCAAATTATCACATATTATTTTACATTAATTAAACTCAAACTTTAGTGTTGTTATGTAAAAAACTGTTGAAATCCTTTTACTTAATTTTGGTGTGAACTATATTTTGAAATAACGCATCGTAGAAATAAATATTGCTTCAGAAGCTGAACATCTGCACGGCAGTTTCTCACTTACCAAGGCGGCCCCCTTAAAAGTTTGTTCGTCTATTTGTTATCATCTAGAGCAACTTGACAAACACCGCGACTAGGATGAGGAGGACAATACTAGCAATGGTCTGATGCACATTGTCCCGCAAACATTCTAAACCACTCGTTGTATGACTGTCTGTCTGTCTGTCCTCCGGGCTCGTTCGCACGGGACTCGTTCATTCCTACTCAAACAAGTTGTAAATTCGAGAGGTAAGATAATTAGTCCGTGATTAACAACTTACAAGAGGTGTTACATGAAACTTTGATAACGGATTGCACGACATTAACACGGGAAAGGGTGACCTAACGGTCTAGGGGTAAGGTGTCAGACTTCTGTACTGAGGGTCCGGGGTTCAATCCTCGGTGCCGGCACAGATTTATCTGATTACCAAACCCTTCCTTCACCTCTGACAAGACGTGTATTNGGGTCCGGGGTTCAATCCTCGGTGCCGGCACAGATTTATCTGATTACCAAACCCTTCCTTCACCTCTGACAAGACGTGTATTAATCACAACTTGTGGTTGTGTGGAATATCAGGCCTCCACCGTGGTTCGGATTCCACGTTAAACTGTAGGTCCTCCATTTCATCTCACAATCACCCTAACATTGCACATTAGCGTAAGTGCGTAGAACTCGAACTAGTAGTAAGACGTGGTGCTAATAATAATAATATGGGAGATAAAACATTATTACATGTGTTAATAGCTGATAACACGTGATAGGTATACACAGGATTAGTCCTGATAAATGAATTCAATTCAATCAAGGCGATTGACCCTTTTCATTTCCCGTGGAAATACAGAGCCGTGGGAACAAACGGTTATCTTCAAGTATTTTTATTGTTTTGCAATTTTCTTTCCGGAAACGGTTTGTTCAGGACTAGAAGTATGTTGATTAAGTTATATTTTTATATACACAGCTCTATAATTTTAACAGTGATTAAATATGTATAAGAATTTTATTTTTCAATAGAAAATGCCGGCTTCATAACAAAAATATAAAATGTAACAATTATTAAACATTGATACATTATCATAGAAGGGGTGTTTAAAATATTAACATAAGAATTTCCCTCATCCTCGTGAAAACTGATATTTCCAAACGTACGATTGTTCCGCAAGAGCTGTCCGGTAGCACCATCTACGGTTTCCATGATCCATTTGTTCTTGTTGGCGCGGATGGATACTTTGGCGGATCTCGGTCGGGTGAAATGGAGTGATTTTCCCTAAATGGTTTTCCACTCTCCCTCCTCTCAAATGTGGGTTCACTTTACCTAAATTCAACCTTCCCAATTAATAACCCACTCGCGTAATTAGTATTTAAGCGTATAATCCGAACTGGTAGTAAAATGCAGTGCTAATTAAATAAAAATAAAAATTAAATATTTTATTTCACTGGTATATTATCAGCTAAACATATTACGTTTTAAATACTAAAAATAAGTCATTACTTGGTTAAAGTGTATGTGGTTGGCTTAGTAAAGTAAATTAGTGAAAGATTCTACAAGAAGTTATTGTAAATAAACTCGGTTTAGGGAGATAAGGCTGCAGTCATTTAAACTGGTCAAGTAGCGGCTCTTTATCAAATAAGGTTGATTAAAACATGAGAACAAATGATATGTGACCTCTACTGGTTGCACCTGCAAGTTATCATATCGCCAACTCAAACAGCAGGCTGTGAATGTGACGTCAGAGGATCAGTGACAAAATAGCCGAATGTGATCAATTTGAATTTTACTTTAAATATCCATTTCTATATCAGTTTTTTATTTCTCTTTATTAATTTCCCTACGATCACACTAGGCTGTTAGGGCAGTGGGAGGCGTGACGGTTATACTGTGATTTAAAATGCTTTAGCAGCCACGTGGTGGGTAGGCTGGGCAGCAGAGTTGCCAAATAGCGGGAGATTGCGCGTTACTACCATGCAAGCATTCTCAGTGACTGTCAAGAAATCTGGCAATGTGCATAAGTTGCTTTGATAACTACCCTTCACGGATTGGTCGAGCATGTGACGAGCCTCCCCTCCCCACTCCTCACCACAATCCTAAAGCAGCTTAAAACTAAGTATAACGATGCACGTCAGTTTTATCATTTGTACCACAGAATATGTACTACTGTTTGCCAATCTGGTCCTCCAGTTAAGATTTATATGCATGTATATACATACTTATGAAACAGTGTCCGGGTTTATCAATGAGAAAGTCTATTATTGGGAAGAGAGAGTCAATTTTATTCGGCAATGGAAATATAAGACAAGCATTATAAAGAAGAAACTTCTATTCAGTCTCTTGAGAGGTGTCCGCTGATGGAGGTTTCACTCTAATTATATATGCTACACCCCATTCGTGATTTAACCCAATTCATTAATAGGGCAGTTTTCTACCCATTACGTTAACTGGCATCTCCAGACCATTTTACGAACTGGGCAAAAATTCTAAAGCACCTGTGCTACTCTATTTATGAACTGGGTGTTATTATAATATCTTAAAACGAAATTCAGGTAATCTTGTAGTAAATATATGTATATATATATATAATAGGAAACTGAGATTTTCAGAATATTAAAAGGGAAGTTCCCAATATTCCATTCATATGCATTTGTGGATCGATGATACCATTTTAATACCAAGTTGTTCTTTTCACCGCGTCCTAGTACCCTTTTGGGTTATAAGTACGGTGACCATACGTACTGTTTTTTGCAGTACAGTACTGTTTATTGGGGTGATGTCCTGCTGTCCTACAGAGCATGCGATAGTACAGCAAAAGGTACTGTCTTTTAAAACAAGTACTTCCAAAAATACTTCGTTTTGAAGTAAGAGAAAATAATATTTTGAATTGAACAGCAAACATCATCCTTGAGCATTTGGCAACCACTCAACACATGTTCTGCGCTCTCTCGAACAATATTATCACTTATTTATTAGCTCTATGTGATAATAACACCTAGCCTACCGTTTTTCATGTATTACCCATACCCTTTTTTCGGTCATTTGTTTTCTTTGTCTTCAGTTGTCTCGCCAAGTCTGTGAGTGTGGGTTGGTGTTGTTCTATTAATTTTTAAATAATAATAATAAAAGCTTGTATACCAAAGTGTTGTGAGATGGGGTAGCCACGCAGAAAATGTTCATTTAATTCTTATTTACAAACAGAATACCCTTTCATCAAGCTAAAAAACAGTGATAATCCTCACATTGTTATTTGTGAGCTGTGTAGAGGTGAAGTTTGCAGACTGATGCCGCACTAGAATATTTTGAGCTGCTTGAGAAATTAAAAAGCAGGGAAAATGCTATATTCTTGCCAGTGAAAGTAAGAAGCCGTCTTAGCAGCAGTGAAAGAGTCTGCGAGGTGAATTACAAATTTGATTTTTCTACAGAAGTTAAGGCTTTCTACTCGGGTTGCATTGCATATTTGGAAAAATGGACTGCGTTTCTGCAACAGTTTAAAACTTTTTGAATGGGTCAGATCACATGAGCAAGTTACGTGGGAGGTGCTGGCTTCGTATGAAGCTTTCAAAGATACCATTGGCACTACTGTAGATGAAGATTGTCTTTTTGATGAAATTACAGCGTTAACAAACTTTCTAGCTGGGGACAAACTTCCTGAGTGAAATGAGAGTAAAATTCCTATTCAAAACAGGTGGTTGGAAGTGTTTACTTTTATGAACAACAAGCTTCAACCTCTCAAAAACCTATAGTTGCTATTGTGAGTTTATACTTTGCCTGCCTGCCACGAGTTCTTCAGTTGAGAGACTTTTTTCAATAATAAATAACTACTGGGGGAGTGAAAAACCCAAATGAGAATTGGGACATTAAAGGCTATGATGCAGGTCTACAACAATTTTGACGAAACCTGTATGGAAATTTTCCAATACCTGAAATCCAAAGAAAAGCTTCTAAAAGCAATTCATATCTCTGATAAATATGAATGTTATGATTACAAAGCAAATGCCGGCACAAGTAGTTCCTAAATTGTTATTTTAAAATTTACTTTTTCTTTATTGAATTTTTTTAAGTACTCTAGTGCGATGTTTTATTTACCAATGGGTTTGTACACGTGATTAGTCCCAAAATATTTATTTTTGTAAGTTATTTTTTTAGAGGTTTTAGGCACAAGTATTATTTACAAAAAGACTATGCACACAATAATAAAAGCTAATCTAATACTTGATGTATATAATTTTGACTTTATGTTACTCGCTCTCTTAAACTAGTATTCAAAAGTTAATTTTAATAAATGGTTTTATCTTTAAACTATTTTTATTTCTCTATCTCTATTATTTTTATTCTATCTACTCTATACATAAGTTATACATGCGCGTCGCACACCATGGCCTCAAATCATACTACTCGTATATGTGATCTATTTTAATGTCCTGTTTTTTCTAAAAAAAATTATGGTCACCGTAGTTCTAAGTAACCTAGGTTGTTAAGGTGAATATGTAGGGGACGTGTGAAAAAATAAGTGTTTTTGCAGTTCCAGTAGAAACATAGATTTTAATTTTCTTCACACTGTGATACCAACAGCTGTTGAATATCTGCTAAGGGTGTCCTGGAGTTTAATGACAACTATTTCTATTAATTTACAAAGTTTATTATCTAATGCCATCTTACTGATGATAGATATTCAACAACGTTTGTTATCACCATGTGAAGAAATTTATACTTTATATTTGTATTGAAGTAATATTTTATTTATTTTTACAAAAAAAAAACTCGCAATAAAAACTGCAAGAATACTCGACTTTTCTCATGTTCCATACTCTTCCCATCTTAACAAGCTATTTTAGGGGTAAGTCTTGTGACGGTATTTAAGAGGAAATTTACAGTGCAAAGGGATCACGTATCCCTCTGATTGCTACCAAAGTAAACTAAACATTTGATTTAACCCCCCAACTAGTCTGGAAAATGAACCTAAAACTTCCCCTCGGGGGTAGGTCAGAAAATCTGGGAGTAAAATGATAGCAATATTTCCTTTGTGTTTACAGCAAGACTTGTTTAGAGAATCTGGGGAGAACTTAACCTTTCATCTCTTCTCACTCTTCTTCCTCTTTCAACCTCGCTTTGACCTTTCTTACCTCACCTTCTTCCTAATACTTATACTCCTCCACTCTTCACATCTCACTATTTCGTATTTCCTTACACCCTAACTTCATTAATTTTTAGCTAATTCTTTACATTATGTTCCTTCCCCTTCTCTTCACACCTCCCGCTTTCGCACTACCTCTCCGATTCCTTATCTTATCTTTTTCCTAACATTTCCTTCCCCTTTCTACATATCACCCTCTTTCTTCCTATCTTTTCACATCTTTACCGCAACCTTTTCCTAATGTGTCTCCTCTCTCCATCTCGCTCAATCCTTTTCCATTTCCCTCCTACTCTTACAACTCACTTTATTCCTTTTCCTTGCCTTCACCCCTTACTCGCTCAAGGTGCTCAGACTTGAGATGGTACCAGAGGAAGGGTTACCACACCTCCTCCCCCTCTTCAAAGACTTTTACAACCAATCAAATTAAATTTATAACTCGCGTTAATCAAGCGTGAAATTGTTTTCTGTTTTTGAGAAGTAGTCAAACGATTACAAAACTTATCAAACAAAATAATATGGATTAAATATCAAAGCTATTATATTTGTTAATTACGTTTAGAGTTGCATCTAAATATCATTTCCTGTAAATTAAATAATGAAATTTGGACACTAAAAAGAACCCAGGACTGTTGGCTTACTTCAGTAATCTCACCACTGAGTTATACAGTACTAGTCCAGTGATCAGGGTCATTCTTCTCTCGTATTTTAAGGCAGAGTCTGTGATGGACTTGTATGAATCGTCAACTACATATGAGCGATCTATTTAGATACCTAGTTACCAGATAACTCGAGAGGATTGTAAGTTGCCAAAAGTATAATAATAATAATTGCACAAATTCACATATCATGATGGATTAATTCGATTGGCTATATTTGTTAGTTACAGTTCTAGCCGCATCTAAATATCATATTCTTTAAATATGAGTGAAGAATGATCCTGAGGACCAAACAACTCGTGGATAGCTCTTGGGTTAGAGTATTAACATACTAAGCCTAAAATCCTGGCTATGATTTCCGTGTCCAGGTGGTATTTTTTACATTTAAAAAATAAAATGCTATAATAGTTTTACTTTCCTTTTTCTTTGCATTGCAAACTTGTGAATATTTGTGCTTTAGCTTAGTGAAGATATGAACTGACAAAGCTGACCTTTGAGGTGTACAGACAGTATGGCTGCACAGGGCCCCAAGATTTGTAAGGGGTGGGGGAGGGGGGTAATTTGTGGTAGGAACATTTTACTTGCGGGATTGTACAGCCGATTTATCAAATATTGTCAGAGTGTAAAAACAAATAAGATCATAATAATGTGGTTTGATTAAATGAACGAGTGGAGTGAGTTCTTAGTTTTAACTCCGTTAATTTGCATTTATCTGTCTTTATTTGGTGGATATCTCTCACGATAGTTTAGTTAAAACTGGGCACAGTTTTCCCTTGAACCTTTATACAAATCAAGTAATAGGGGAAGAAATTCAAACAAAGAATTTGGGAGAAATCTACCCATGTAAGTGTAAAAACATTTCTTCAAGAATGAATTATTATGCCATGTATCTACCTTCTAGGGCATTTCTTGATACCTTAATACGACTGAAAATTTTTATTTATTTGCAAATTATTGTAATAACACAAAACGAAAGTTAAGTTTTTAACTAATTTTTTTGGGGGGGAGGTGGTGAATGGCTAGGTAGATAACTCGGGGGCACGAAAATGAAGGCCTTACGAGCTCATGCAAAGAAAGTCATGGCCTGTCCATGGTCTCCGACAGGTTTCAACTACAACCGACCGAGTCTCCGTTTCTCTCTCGGCGAGTTCCTCCGGGAGAAATCTCAAGTGGATGAACTGGGCATAAGCTGATCGTTAGTATGGATAAACATCTTAATTTATTACTTGTTACTAATATTTTTTTTACTTCCTTTCTTTCGGCTGTTACTATTAAATATAATTGTGAGCCACGTAACAAACCCTACCCTACTTGGTAGAATTTAACATTTTCCAGGAAATTTTGAATCTGAAAATTTTCCGCAGTGGTAGCTTGCGGGGGAGGGTTTAATTTGTGGAGGTGGTGTCTAGAGCCTATTGTGCTTCAAAATTGTGCATTAAGAGATGAGTCGATTATAAGAAGGGGGAGGGGTAGATAGGAAGCACGTAGGATAGGGGGAGGGACAAATATTCAGCCAACCTTAAATTTATTTTAGCTAACCAAATGATGATAAAAAATATAAGAAAGATTTATGAACATAACGGGTCTACAAAGTCTCGCATTCATTTGTTTCTTACTAACCGTTCGGGTTATACGCCTATGTACCAACTACGATAATGGGTTATGGTTAAGTAAAGTTGAATTTACGAGAACTGTATCCACATTTGTGTGGAGAGTGAATGGAAAACCATTTAGGGAAAACCTCCCTCAGTGCACCCGAATCAAACTACAATCTCCCTGTCATCGGCAGTCTAGTCTATTGCGAGAGTCGCGTGCTGGACCGTGCGGCCACCGAAACAAGGGTTTACTTCTATTACTACTTCTATCACTACCACTAATTATTATTGCTATTATTATAAATTATTATTGCTGTTTTTATATATTTAATGGGTTGAAATTAATCTACAGAAATAATAATTGAAAATTTTCCGTCCCACATCTTTTAACTACCAGTGGAATGGTAGGGATTTCCGAACAAGGGCAAATTTTTAAAAATTTTATATCAAAACAAAATTTTTGATGTATCAAATAATATTTATAAACACACAGTTTAATATTCTTCACATGATGATTTCAACATTTGTTGAATGTCTGTGAAGGGTGTCCTGGAATTTAATGACAGGTGTTCTTAAACTTTCTAGACCAAAGGAACCCTTGCACAAACAATACATACAGGAGCCCTCTTGAAATTGTACACACCAACAATAAGAACATTCAATGACGAAAGTTAAATTTTACAAGTATGAAAATATAAAACAAATGCCAAACAGTGGCTGCGCTTTTGGAAATGTCCTTTATTATGATTTTTTTAAATGGCATCCTAATTACTGATGCTATTTTATAGTTTATAGTGTGACGAACAAATAAATATATATATATATATTTATCACCGCATCTTACTATCCGTTTGGGCTATACGCTTTAAGTACTAATTACTTTAATGGATTAGGAATTGGGAAGGTTGAATTAGAGGAAGTGAACCCGCATTTGCGTGGAGGGAGAGTGAAAAATCGTTTTAGGAAAAACCACCCCCAGTTCACCCGACCGAGGTTCGAACCTCGATCTCCCCAACCTCAGCAGTAGAGCTCAACACGACAAGCGCGTTAGCCAACTACGCCACCGAGGCGGGTAACAAATAAATAATTTTCTAAAATTGTTTCACGGAGTTTGAGATAACAATGTCGGAACCCAAGGGCTTCGAGGAGCACTGTTTGAAAAGGCTGATTTATGAGAACATTTACACTTCATTTAAAATATATCTCATCATATGCCAACATGATCATGACAAATATCCAATAACCGTTGAAATTAAAATGTTTAGAATATTGATATATATGTATATCCTTTTCTGGAGCAATATTTGATTTATTTCGGAAAAACGTAATTGTTTACTATGAAAACAGAGAAAACACCGGCCTATTCTCACGTCCCATTTCACCACACCTTGGAGGCCCTATTAAAACTCTGCCCTTACTAAAATACAAGCAACACCAACAAAGTCTATCCGTGCCATTCCCACGGTGAACTGTGATTAATCAGCAGCGTGACGTCATTTGTCACTGTCTGAATGGTGAGAGCACAGCTTCCGTCGAGTCTCAGACTGTGTTTTGTTGATAATCTCCCTCTCTTATTGATGTCTGGCCATCAATAGTGGGACCACTCGCTAATACCTCGTCCCGCCAAGGCTCGAGACAGACCCGCTTTGATTAGACTAACATTTCATTTGTACGACTCCAAAGTGCCACCCGCCACGTTTCACCACGTTAAATATTTCCCGGTGATGTATGGAATTAATTCATTTACACACACCGCTCGGATGGATTCAAGACACTCTTAAAGCCAAAATGTTCACCAATTAAGGAGGAAATGTAGGGAGTGCGAGATATGACCATTGTGTTTGCAGTTTTTTTTAGTAAAACATTTTTGGCATTATTAGCACCGCGTCTTACTACCCGTTAGGGTTATACGGACTTAAGCTATGTGTAATGGTAGGGTGATTGTGAGATGAAATGGAGGACCTACAGTTTAACGTGGGATCCTAACCACAGTGGAGGCCTAGCATTCCACACATTCACAAGTTGTGACTAATACACGTCTTGTCAGAGGTGAAGGAAGGGTTTGGCAATCAGATAAATCTGTGCCGGGACCAAGGATTGAACCCCGGGCCCCCAGCATAGAAGTCCAACACCTTATCCCTGAATATTCGTCATGAGCATATCAACATCAGATGATACACTTTTTAAACGAAGAGATAAAGTTGTTATTAAATTCATGACAACTTTGAAATATATTCATCAACAGTTGATACCACAATGTAAATAAAATTAAACTTTATATTTCTACTGAATTAATACTAATTCGTTTATTTTTACCACAAATATTTAAATATTATTATTACTATTATTATTATTATTATTATTATTATTATTATTATTAGCACCACGTCTCAGTAGCAGATTTAGGCTTAGGCCCGTGAGGCCCGGGCCTAGGGCGGCTAATTTTGAGGGGCGCCAACGAATTGTTCTGGAGAAAGATCATTTTCCACTCTTAAAAGAATGAAAAGTTATTTGCGTGCAAGTATGAAACAAGACAGACTAAATGCACTTGCATTACGAGCCATTGAAGCACAATTGGTTCAAGAAATTAAGTATGAGGAGGTCATTGATATTTTCGCACGGACGAAAGCAAGAAAAAAATTTATTATATGATTAATCAGATAAAAATAATTTATATTTTAATTACAAGCAATTTATTATTAATTATATATTTAATTGTTATGTTAAAAAAATAAATGTTTAATTTATACCTGAATTAGATTTCTTATTATTATTGTTATTATTTTCATTATTTTATACACACATATAT
>CABEEJ010008003.1:0-14276 GCA_901482245.1 Timema douglasi | reverse complement strand
ACGCACTTACGCTAATGTGTAATGGTAGGGTGATTGTGAGATGAAATGAAGGACCTACAGTTTAACGTGGAATCCGAACCACGGTGGAGGCCTGGCATTCCCCACATTCACAAGATGTCTTGTCAGAGGTGAAGGAAGGGTTTGGTAATCAGATAAATCTTTGCCGGGACCGAGGATTGAACCCCGGCCGCCAGCACAAATATTTTGCTACAAAAACTACAAAAATACTTTCCTGAACTCATGTTTCCTAGACTCCCACCTTAAGGTCAGTAATATTAAAGCTTTACTTACAAAATATAGACCTTTTTTGCCAGAATAGATAAAATATTGCCCCAGTAAATACATTTAGTTTAATTTTCTACTTGTAATATTCTCAACAGTTCTTGAATATTTGTCATTTTTGAATCGAATAGTTTTATAATAATCAATTTTAAAGCTCTTAACATTTATTCAAGAACAGCTGAGATTAATATGTTTATATAAATGTATATAATTTAACTAAACTTACGTGTTTACTAAAGCAATATTTCACATATATAGGTGGATTTTTTCCCCTGAAAATCTGCGAAAATATTTTCCTGTAAATCGGAGAGTACTGAAAAGCTTTGCAGACGTTTAGAAATCTTGGACTATTTATGAAATTGTTTCATATTTTTTAATATTGTTCTCACCACAATTTAGTTGAAGGTTTCAACCAGCAAAAAAGTTTGATTTTTTTTTAAAACGTGTGATAACTTACATAAAATCCTATTAAACAGTCCCCCATATCTTAAAATTCACTTTTATGACCGTATAAAAACATGTCTTCATTTGATATAGGAAAGCTAGATCTAAGTATAACTTTTTGTTTGAATCTCAGGAGTAGATATTTTCACGTAAAACTTTGTTGAATTATATTTATTATTTTTCTTGGCACCGAATATTACTACCCGTTCGTTTTATATGCTTAAGTACTAACTACGCTAGTAGATCTTAGGGATTAGGAAGCTTATACTTAGAGGAAGTGTGCCTGCACTTGCATAGAGTTAGCGTGTGAAACCAGTTTGAAAAACCACCTTCATCACACGCGACCGAGACTCAAATCTCGATCTTCTATGCCATCGGCAGTCTAGTCTACTGCTAGAGTAACGCCTTGTAACAAGCGTACCCTGATGTAGGCTGTTGAGTTACCATTTATAGTTATTAGCTCGAATAACTGGTCAGAAACCTGCTGATAATTTCCGCCTACATTTTGGTGAAAATAATATTTAAAAAATATTAAACACTTTCTTAAATATTGCGGTATTTATAAACATCTGCGGCACGCTTTGGTGCTCTATCGTGAATCATCACCTATAGCTCACATCCCAGGTTTACACGTACTCTAACGTGAATACAGTAACACGGGTTCGAATTAGTGCATTCTACATTCTACAACATGACGTTATTATAACAGAATATAATATCGGTTACACAGCCATTCTAACTATTGGATTTACACTATATAACATTAGTATGAACATTTTTGCAACACTATTTGGTTTTTATTCTGACATTTGATCTACCAACTTATTCAAAGGCCGCAGGGTTTATCTCTGACTATGTTTATTTTTTAAATTTGAGATTTCTATTTTCATAGTAATGTATTTACGCCCGGATGACAGTGTGTTGCGTCTCTTCAAAATTAAAGTTCGCTTGTAAGTCATGTACTGTACTTGCATAATTAGTTGGTTCATAAATTGAATGCTAAGAAATACTTACTTGAAAAACAAATATATTTTAAATATAATAAATATTATTTATATTGTTAAGACTTTATAGCTACCTCCCTTTTAATTAAATTGCTAGATTTTTTTTTAAATGTGATGTTTAAAAAAAGTGACATAAGTAAACTAACCTTAAATAAATTCCCTCTACACCCCTCCCCCCAAAAAAAGTGTACAATCTTATTTTGTCATGTCAAACAATCCCCATAAATATTTTAAACAAAATTTCAATGAATTACCCTTAATTTGGGGTCTAGGGTCAAGGTGTGGTTAGCCCGAAGTGGGTAATACGTGGGAGTGAGAAAGATAGTAAGTATAATAATTTTAATAATTTTAGGTATACTATTATTAAACTCAACACTAAATAGAAAAACTAGAAAAAAAGATAATTATAATATATTTATGTATTGGATATTATTTCAAATATTTAATTGCATAATCGAAATTCATCATTGATTCATGTGGTTTTCACTTTGCATATTCAACTGAGAGCCAGATGTGATTTTAATATATCTGAAAAAAGGGTTCAACAAATGTCAACTTTGTAAGGTTATAGTTTTCTTACAGTCACATTTTTGTTCTTTTTTACTATCTCAATTTTGTTAAAATAAGTAAATACTGTAAGTTTATTGTGTTATATAGTGTTATATATTGTTTTATTATATAGTTATTCGTAAATCCACAAATATACTTACAGTAATTATTATTATTAATATTATTAGCACCACGTCTTACTACTCATTCTGGTTAAACGCACTTAAGCTAACGTGTAATGGTAGGGTGATTGTGAGATGAAATGGAGGACCTACAGTTTAACGTTTTATCTGAACCACGGTGGAGGACTGGAGTTCCCTATATTCACAAGATGTGATTAATACACGTCTTGTCAGAGGTGAAGGAAGGGTTTGGGTAATCAAATAAATCTGTGCCGGGACCAAGCTTACAGTAATGATAAATTCACATAAATTTTGCAGATTAAGTGATGATAGAGTTACAAAGAAAAGTCATTTTGCTAACCCAGGATCATTCGAGGTCCTTCGGGGTTAAGTTTTTAGTTTAGATCGTCGTGTTTTTTCATTTTATTTTTTATTCAATATAATATTTTATATTTCTTATACTTTATTTTCACTGAACTCATTGAAATATTTTATTTATTAGACAATGAACATTCTTTAATTGTTTTATGTACAAATACAATAACAAGCACATCTACAACAACAAGGAAAGTTACTATTTTATTGTAGATCTAACAAAATATGTTCGATATAGTAGCTATAATAATAAAGTCTGGATATTTTTTATTACTTTTAATATATAATGCAATTATAACGATAATAAGGATGTGTATTTTAATAGGAAAGTGAGGGAAATATATATAGAGATATATTTACATGAAGCATTTAGTTATTTATTAACTTTAAGTCCATTTACGTCAACAACAAAAAATACAAAAGATAGGCTGATAAATAAATTGTGGACTTGCTCCGACAAAGAAAATGTGATTACAATATTTGGGTTCACAAACAACATTTACTTTTTATTACCATTATCTCAGGGTAAAATTTTAAAAAAACCCATAGAATAACAATAAAAAAATTGAGCACGAAACTCTCTCAGGACCTCTGGATCATTTTGGAAAAAATATACCTTTACTGTTTAAGTGGACTTATTGAACGAGAAAATATTTAATAGAACAATTGGAAATCCGTAAAATCTGTCAGTGAATTAAGCTAAAATTAATATTAACCTTTGAACTTGGAGCAATAAATGTTAAACATTTAATTAAGTCTGGTCAAAATGGTAGTATAAAGCAAAGTATGAATCACAATTAAAGTTTGGGTTGATATCACCTCATGTTGATGGCGTCTTGCATGTAGTCTTCGGCGTTGAGGATGTTAGATGTTAGTGGATCAGACAGTCTCACTTATAAGTCCTGGCCTTGTGCTGGAAGTTATTAAAGTTGTCCCCAGACATTATACTATCTTTTACTGACATAATTGTGGTGTAATCGGCACTAATAAAACCCTGCCATTATCACAAGACTTTCTTCCCCCAAAAAAAACTTTTTACTTTTTCTCCGTCAGCGTCTCTTCTTTTTTTCCAACAATGCCAAAACTCGCTTCTTCCTACGTCTCTCCCCTCCCCCCACTGCTGGAGTAAATTTCTTTCCTCCTTGTATAGTGCGGCCATTTTGAGTCTCTTAGAGGACGACAATAATATTACAACTGATCAAGATATCCGGATAAAACTCAGGTAAATTTTTTTTTCTTTATCAGATAAATGTATTGGCATCATTATTAGGTGTTTCCTTTGACGCAATGCAATGTCCGTTGAAAATAATAAGTTTTAAATAAATAATAACTGAAGAATAAATTAAAGTTAAATAAAATATAAATTGACTGAATTAAAATTCTTACAAAAATTACATACTTTCTTTTAAGAAATTATATAATAATGCGTTAGATGTCATTACTCATGTCCAGAATGATTGTCTTTAACATAATGTCTTATTCTGACCTTTTAAAACAAATTAGATATAGTAAGAAAATAATATTTTATAATCTAAACTAACATATTTTCTGATAAAGTACTTTATAGTTTTTTTCTTCATTCATTACTCTGTATCTGCATTGTTAGCTTTACCTTGACTAGAGCACTGGTCAAAGATTGGAACCGTTTGTTCCCTGAAGGTAGGCACAACGCTGGTTGTGGTTCTAGCCTTGCGGACAGAAATTACATTTTACTCGTTCTAGATTACGAACAGTTTCTGGTGCTGGAGGTGGCACTTGTAGATGAAAATATTTACTTATCTGGATCTGGCTCTTGTAGATTGAAAATATTTACTTATCTGGATCTGGCTCTTGTAGATGAAAATATTTACTTATCTGGATGTGGCTCTTGTAGATGAAAATATTTACATATCTGGATGTGGCTCTTGTAGATGAAAATATTTACATATCTGGATGTGGCTCTTGTAGATGAAAATATTTACTTATCTGGATCTGGCTCTTGTAGATGAAAATATTTACTTATCTGGATCTGGCTCTTGTAGATGAAAATATTTACTTATCTGGATCTGGCTCTTGTAGATGAAAATATTTACTTATCTGGATCTGGCTCTTGTAGATGAAAATATTTACTTATCTGGATCTTCAGATCGTTTGGAACGGTCTAGGACAACTGGGCGCCAGGACACCTGGACGTTAAAAAAAACCTATAAAAAATATCAACTTTTTTCTGGTATAATGCAATTTTCTTTTTTTTAGAATATAAAAAAATGCGTCATTTTTTTCGTATATTCTTCAATTAAAATTAAAAAGTGATGGGTAAAAACTAAAAATGAACTTTTTTTTAACTAATAATATTTTTCAGTGCAACATCATATATTTTTCAATTACGTAAATATTCATTTTTGGAGTTGTTTAGAAAAATCTTAGTAGAGGAAACTTAATTAATTCATATTTATAAAGTCAACCTAACCTAACCTAATCTAACCTAACCTATTCTAACCTAGCTATTGCAATGCATTAATACAAGACCCATAACATTTAAATAAAATATGATATTGCGCATAATCAAAGAGTGCATCTTTTGCTTTTACTCATCACTTTTTAATTAAAAAGAAAAAAAGTGCATTGCAATATGCTAGAAAAAAACTATTTTTTTTTAAGAAAAAAAGGGGTGTTACTTTTGGCACCCAGTTGGGTGCGCCCAGATGGCGTCACCCAGTTGTCTGGATCTACTTTTGGAATCCTTGCTGCACTAAGTCTTGAAACCATGTGGTTTTTCGTTAATTTGGGCCTCAGACAAGGTCCTTAAACGTTGAAAGTCAATCATAGTCTAATATTAAACAGAAAAGATACTGAATTTAAATATCATAAACTATATTCATCATAAATATACGAAAACAGTATACAAATAAAAGAAATAAAATCTAAAATATTACACGATGATAAAAAAGTATATAGATACAAACGTATGCTATAATGGACCTGCCACCAAATAATGTTTATTAAATTAAAATAAATAATAAACAAATAAGTGGACCCAAGTTTCTAATCAATACAAAATGGTATAGTTGAAAAAATTTAAGAAAAATCAACAAAAACTTTGTTCATCAGCTAATACTCATCACATGAACGGTCGAGGGTGAGCTCTGCTCTCAATTTAAACGAAGTCGTAGGCCTATTCTACACTGGCGGTTAAAACTCTAGCAACCGTGCCTTTGAATTAAACCATTTTTATCGAGTTAGAAAATAAGTTTTCGTCTAGACCAGCGTTTTGACCTCTGGAGGAGTTGCAACAACCTAGCGGTAGGAACGTGAATCAAACTCCACCAGGCGTTAACAGGCAGTTGTGCCTCAATGTCACAAGTCTCTCAGCAGGAATAATAAATAATATTCCTCAAGATGGTATCACGCTTTGCAATATTTTCATTCATTAAACCACAGACATTCTATAGTACAAAAAGAACGTCTCTGGGAACATTCTGTGATTCGTAAACATAATACGAAACTGTCCGGTTGAGAGATGGTTCGATAATGTGGGGTGAGTCCACCAACGTCTCTTTTGACGAGTTTTTTTTATTTTTTGCGAATTTCCTCTAACAAAATAAGTCCCGAAATACAAGATTTTAAACCATTCTGCACCAGTGGAAGCAACAACGGTAGCATTTAAACCGCTCGTGTAGAATCAGTAGCGTTTTGATAGCTGTTAAACAGTTGCGTTTTGACAGTCAGGTGTAGATTCAAGATTTTGGGGTTGTAAGCAAACGGCAAAACCACCACGTTTTAACCGCTAGCGTAAAATAGGCCTTAAAGGCACTGAAGGTGGAGTTAGCCTCCATCAGTGATGTCAGCCCCCATGTAATATTTTGATTGACAGATAGATAGACGCACATGTCAATAGCTAATCTCTGGCGAGAATAGTTGGTGAAATAAAATGAAAGGGAGTGTTGTGCTCCCCCCTCGACCATTCCTGGGTTGGAAATAGCGTGACTAGAATCATTTTATAAAAAATGGTTTCTTGACAAAATAAAATAGAGTAAAATTTTTTTTTTTTCAAACCAATAACAAAAAATTATTCGAGAATACACCAATGAGGAGTAATGGGGTGTCTTTGGCTCTCCAGACATTATTATTATTATTATGAATAGTTCATTCTTAATCTAGGACTAGACTAGAAGGTTTTAAAAGCATCCTTAAATTTATTGCACCTATTACTTACTTTATGGCATTAGAAACTCAAATGTTAATTGCCGCACTTAAAAAAGTACCGTACGCTACTGATCTCTTATCTTGAGATAGTTCTAACCAGTTCACCTCACTATACCCTACTTCTATCTTGGGCTAGTTCTAACCAGTCCACCTCCCTACACCCTATTCTTATCTTGAGCTATCTTTATCCAGTCCACCTCATTACACCACATCTCTTCCAGGTCTATTCTATATTGCTGAAAAATGTTGTACAAGAAATTTCCAATTACTTTTTTCCTTGTGCTTTAAACCATTAAAATAATACTCCAAGGGAAATAAAGCTTAGGCTAAAAGCCTGAATATCCCCAATTCTAGATTTAGCCTCAACCTGCCATAACCTAGGCCAAACTAGATTATTCCAACAGCTAGATCCGCTGACGTGGGTTTTCAGATATTTATTTTTATTTATCTACTATTTAATTCATTCAAAAATAACCATCCGTTGAATAGGTTTTTAGACTATCATAAAACATAACTCTAAACAATGATTATTATTTTCACTATATTTAAGGGAGAGCGTATATAGATTTATTTTTACAGTTTATAAATGTTCAAATATCAATGATAGAAGAGTTCCCACTCTCTTCCCTTTGATGAACTACTAAAGTTCAGTTTTTAAGTGTTACGGGGGGAAGTAGGGGAAGGAGTAAGAGGATTTGCCCCAGAGTTTTGTAATTAATGGCGGTGGGGGAAAAAAACCTTCTCGTAATTACGCGTGAAATACCTTCTGGATTCCCGCGAGGCTGACCAACTGGAAATATAGCCCCCATTCTTTTAAAATATTCATTGTTCAACTATTCAAACATTAAAACTCACATTTCTAGACGCTTTCAACTTGATGGCCCATTCAACTCCCCACAACCCATTCAAACATTCTCCGTCAATAAATTAATATGCCTTGATCCCTTTTGATCCATGTCAGACTACTTTTTTTTAAATAAAATTTTTTAATTTGAATTGTTTAACGTGAAATTCCTGAAACGGCTGATTATATCATCCCATGAATGATAAAACTAAAACTAACACAACACCCAGACCTCCAACCGTTTAGTAATCACAGTTAAGTGAGGAATCTTTATTTTACTAATAATACAACTTTCAACCACACCGGGAATCGACCACGCAGCCGTCATCTCAGTGTAAGAAACCCTTCCGAGTGAGTTTGTGTGTCTGAGTCAACGTATTATGTTACTATTATTGTGTAGTACGAGTACATGAGAGATTAAATATACAAACTATTATATTTGCTAGTTAAGGTAATAGCCTCATCTAAATATACACT
This sequence comes from Timema douglasi, assembly GCA_901482245.1. NCBI lineage: Eukaryota > Metazoa > Arthropoda > Insecta > Phasmatodea > Timematidae > Timema > Timema douglasi. The sequence goes on along the minus strand of CABEEJ010008003.1, from coordinate 5,994 downwards.
AGTTAACTTGTTTTTTTGTCACCGCGTCACAATACTTGTTTAGATTGTACGAATATATTATGATAAATTAACCCTTTTTTTTGACAGCAGTGGTTGCTTACCTGGGGTTATCACCCACCCTACGCTTATTTTTAGTCTGTTTTTTTATCCAAACATGACATTTTTAGGATGTTTTGCTAAAAGTTGTTTAGGAAGAGATGTATAATATACATAAAAAATATTAAAAATGGAAAACATATATATATATATATATTATATACCGTAATTTAATTGCACATTAAAAACAATAGCTCTTAGCTATATTAATATATATTTTTGTAATATATTAACAAAAAGTAATTTAATTTTATGAAATCTTAGCCACTAAAAAACAGTGTTTAAAACCTAAGATTGATATATTTTTAAAAAATCTAAATTATTTTGGTGAATCTTTAGTTGCTTACGTGAGGTGACATGCCACCCCAAGGTTCTTGGAACAAGATTTATACAGCTTGGAAGCACTCTGAAAACTGAGGGATGGATACATCACCGAGTGTTGGAGGAGTACCTATAGTGGTGAAACCAACTCTGACTCAACAAAATGGTGACAAATTATATTTATGGGGTTAAGCGTCAAAACGGTAAGAATTCCAGGGTTAATCGAATGGGGCATTTGCCTAAAAATAAAAGGAGAGTACAGACGTAAACATTTGAGGAGCTCTAATCCAATCACAAGATTTTGGTCTCATCAGGATTGTCCACTTGGCTTGACTTGAAATAACTTCAGTTATACTTTCTTTTGGTGGGACAACTTCTGCTACAGAGCCCCAATCAAAGAACAAAACCAACTGACTCAACCAGCGCACATGCGCTTAAACCAACTGACTCAACCAGCGCACATGCGCTTAAACCAACCGACTCAACCAGCGCACATGCGCTTAAACCAACTGACTCAACCAGCGCGCATGCGCTTAAACCAACTGACTCAACCAGCGCGCATGCGCTTAAACCAACCGACTCAACCAGTGCGCATGCGCTTAAACCAACCGATTCAACCAGTTAACACGCACCTAAATCACCTGAATCAATCAGTGGCGATGCCCCTAAAAAGCGAGACAGTTGCATTTACTTTTGTGAAATGATTTGAAATAAATCTTTGAAGGTGAAACTTATGTGTCTTTCTTGAATTGTGTTGGTTTGTTTCACGACATTACACAACTATTTGAAAACATACATTACGATATCTATATTAAAAATGTGTTCATCCACTATAAAATAATATATAATTGTAATAATCTGTTTCTAGTTTGTGCTGGAGAGCGTGTAGCGTCAGGGTTCAGCCAGACTGACAAGCGTGCGAGCGAGTGAGCTTGTAATTAGCAGATAGCTCTCGATAGTTGTTGACGAGGAGGCAAAGGTTCGAATCTTGGCTCAGTGAACTGAGGGTGGCTTTAGACAAGTGATTTATTTCTGTAGTTTTCCCATCCTCTAGCCACGCTGATTCTTGTTTGTAAAGGCCTACTTTGATTATAATATTGAAGTATTTTAACATATATCTTTTACGTGTATATATATATATATATATGGTGTATAACCTTACCAATTAAATTGGGCCGTTAGTAACAAGTGTGTTAAACCTATCGATCATAATGAAAATGTCAAAATGAGAAGTTTTCCTACCCCTCAATGCACCAACATACAATAATATTACCTAGCGCCTGTAAACTAGACTGTACCGGCTCGAGCACGCGCGCTCGCTCGCCCAGTTTAGCCGTACCCTTTTCCTTAGCTACAAAATCTTAAAAATAGTAAAAGACGGTAATGAAATCAGATAATAAGATTAACTAAATAATGTTATGATATGCTAGCCTAGCCATGTACCCATTTCACTGTGTTTGTTCCAAACTGTATATCTACCACGTCCGCCAACCCATGATTGTGTAGGTGTGATCTCGACATAGTGCATTATTAGAGGGACTAGGTCAACACTAAGGCTGATTATATACTAATAATTAAAACGCGGCGGGTTTTCCGCTATCTTACGCCTCCAAACTCTTGAATCTACACCAGACTGTCAAAACGCGACTGTTAAACAGCTGCCATAAAACGCTACCGAGTCTACACTAACAATTTAAATTCCACGGTTGTTACTTCCACTTGTGCAGAATGGTTTAAGAATGGACATTGTACAGGCCGGCTCTATTGCGGGACTTATTTTGATGAAGAAAACTCGTGAAAAAAAAACTCGTCAAAAGAGACGTTGGTGGACTCGCCCCACATTATCGAACCGTCTCTCAACAGGACAGTTTTATATTATGTTTATGAATTCAAAGGCGTTGAAACCGCCACTGGCAGTTTTAAACGCCATCAGAGGTGGCGGTAAAAACGCTGGTCTAGACTAAAACTTATTTTCTAACTTGATAATAATAATAATAATAATAATAATATTTAGCACCGCGTCTTACTACCCGTTCGGGTTATACGCTTTTAAGTACTAATTACGCTAGGATTAGGAATTGGGAAGGTTGAATTAGAGGAAGTGAACCCGCATTTGCGTGGAGGGATAGTGGAAAACAATTTTGGAAAAACCACCCCCAGTTCACCCGGCCTAGATTCGAACCTCGATCTCCCCGTCTTCAGCAGTCGAGCTCAACACGACAAGCACTTTAGCCAACTGCGCCACCGAGGCGGGTTAACTTGATAACAAGGGTTTCATTTAAAGGAGTGGTTGCTAGAGTTTTAACCGCTAGTGCAGAATAGGCCTAAGTGGAGATTGTTGCGCTACGAAAGGTTAGTGGCGTGCCCTGTGCTCCAACATTCTACTTCCAACCAGAAAGATCAAGATGCCTGGTCTAGATTTTTCCGTAGCTGTCTCGTCACATATTCCCTTCTCGCCGACTACCCCCCTTGTCACCTTTATGTCTTGTTTGTACCTCCTACATTTCCCCTCTCTGATAAATACCACCTGAAGATCGAAGGAAACATTACTCTTGGCGGGGTATTTGTCGAGGACACTTATAACTCCTTTAAAAAAAATGTAAGAACACCAATTTATAATTCGGTGAATTATAATTCAAAATTACATTTAAGCTTTAAACCTTAAGTATGTTAACATAACCTTGCGGGATTGATTTTTCTATTAAGAAGTATTATTCTTTTACATATATTTTGCCTTAAATAATTCAAAGTCCTTGAGAATTAGGAAATTTGTCTTGGATAATTTATGGTCCTTTTGACTAATGAAGTGTGACATAAATCTAATTTAAAGTCCTTATGACTGTTGAAGGTTACATTACAATCTAAATATAATCAATCTAAAATAAAGTTCTCACGACTAATAAATTCTGATTTAAAAAAATGACTGATGTAGATAGAAGTTTACTAACCACGATATAGTTTGATTCTTGTTGGAAATCCCTTTTTTATAAAAAAAAAATGGTAGAATTGCTACAATTTATTAAAGTCCTTATGACTTATAACGTAAATAATTCAGAGTCTTTAGAACTTAGGAAATCTGCCTTAACTAATTCAAGGTCCTGTTCATTATCTCAATAAGACGTAAATAATTTAGAGTCTTTATGACTAATAAAGTTTATTTTTGAATAACGATGTTACCTGTTATAAACTTTTATTTTATTTAACGAAAACATATGTTTACGATTATTGAAAGTCCTTCTGACTTAGAAACTGATAATGTTAAAACTTTTTCTATGTCATCTGACTTGGGAAATTAGGGGTATTTATATAATATTGATCGATAGGTCTTAGTTATTGTCCTTTTTGACTAACGCTAGGAATTGGTCACTATTGTTGACCACCAGAGTTAATTCTGTTACTTAACTTTCGAGTTGTTTCTAAAATATATATATATACACACATTCAGGTGCAGGTTCAGTGGATTCGGTTGACCCCCTGTGAAAGCTAGAAAATTAATAAAAAAAATGAAAGTTCAAATTACAGAAAGAAAATACAACCCAGGTAAATTATTTAGTTTGTTTGTCTTTTTACGCGCAGACACCTCTTAAGTTGGGTCCACACGTGCGTTATTTGTCCACGTTTATACAATTTTCCAACACGTGCGTTATTCGTCCACGTTTATTCAAATTCTGATATGACTCACGCAAGTGTGAGAAAAATATTCGTATTCATGTTTGGGCTTAGGAGTGTGCCTGAAATAAATATGCCTATTAAATCTATAATATTATTAAGATTGTAAAAAATAATTTTTACTCATATGTCACTAAACATGCGGTGCATGGAGTAGTCGCACCTTTACATCTAGTGTTATTATTATTATTATTATTTAGCACCACGTCTTACTAACCGTTCGGGTTATACGCTTTAAGTACTAATTACTCTAATGGATTAGTACTTGGGAAGGTTGAATTAGAGGAAGTGAACCCGCATTTTAAGTGAACCCGCATTTGCGTGGAGGGAGAGTGGAAAACCATTTAGGAAAAACCACCCCCAGTTCACCCGACCGAGATTCGAACTTCTATCTGCCCATCCTCAGCAGTCGAGCTCAACACGACTAGCACATTAGCCAACTACGCCGCCAAGGCGACAATGTGGACCAACCAATAGGAATACGTGAAATGTTAGTGAATAAAAATCAATCCTAGTTGTGGACGGTCGGTTACCTATAAAACTCTGTGTTTACCACTGATGCAGATTAAAGTACCGGTTTATTAGAAATTAGTCACTGTATGTTTGGCTTGAACTGCAGATAAGTATTTTATTTTCTGTTTGTTTTTTTATTTGGGGTAAGCTTTCTAAACTGATTAATCACACGAGAATTTCTATAATCTCGAGAGAAAGGGCCTACCAATTTTGCCGGAAAGGGTATTTTAACATGCGTTCCAGGGTTATTTTGCATATCGCTGTCGACATGGGAATGACGGTTTTACTTCCCTTCTGAAGGAAACTGTGCTGTGAATTTTAATCAGGCAAGAAAAAATATTTCGACCCTACCAGTGTTTGAACCTTGGAGCATCGTGTCCTGAGGCGATAATTTTAATCCCAAACCACCGAGGTTGACTTCCGTTCTCGAAATCTTGATGCTCAGGCACTTGGGACACTCCACCTTCCGGAGCTTGAAGCTTCCGGGAGAAATCCAGGGTCAAAATTTACTGGACTGACAAAAGATTTCTTTCCATTCTCTTTGCCTTCCTTCAAAATGATTTCTTTTGTATTCATATTTAATATAATTCTTTCCTTTCTCTCTTTTTTTCTCCTTGAAAAAACAATTTTATTTCAAAGTCATAACTTTATATTTTTTTCCCCTTTGTTGTCTTCTTTCTGCGGTTTTTCTTGTCTCTTCTTTTTTGTTTTTTTTTATCAGGAACAAAAGAAGTTACCTTCCCCCAAATAAAAAAAATCCCTTTTTCTCATATATTTAAAATTGAGCTCTCACTGACTGAAGTAAAAATGGGTAACAATTATATAAATTGCCTTTATAGATAAACAAATTTTCAATAGCAGTAGGATTCATTAAAAAATTATATGATATAATAGATAACCTATATTATATAAGAATACTTATTTAATCCTAGCAGCTTTGATACGAGCATGAGTGGACGAAGGGTCTAAGACGTTATTCTCGCAATAGATTAGACAGCCAATGATGGGGTGATTGAAGTTCTAATACCAGTCGGACATGCTGAGGGTGGTTTTCCCTAAAAGGTTTTCCACTATACCTCCATGCAAATGTGGGTACACTTTCCATAAATATATATTGATAAAAGGTTTTATGTATATCTCCCACTTATTTTAAAAGTTCGGCTTACGTGTTTGTTGATTTTTTATGTTTGCGATAAGCTCGAAAACAATCTAACGAATTAGAAAGGATTTTCACTAACATATCCCCGCACAGATTTATCTGATTACCAAACCCTTCCTTCACCTCTGACAAGACATCTTGTGAATGTAAGTAATGCCAGGCCTCCACCGTGGTTCGGATCCCACGTTAAACTGTAGGTCCTTCATTTCATCTCACAATCACCCTACCATTACACA
>CABEEJ010008002.1:0-18089 GCA_901482245.1 Timema douglasi | reverse complement strand
GGTCCTTCACCGAGACTCACAACACAAAACACGATTAAATCATGCTAAAACTTGCTTGAATAAATATTCTACAAAAAAAAAAAACTACATTTAAATAGGTTAAATGGTTTCATAGATATAGACAAATATCCGGCTGGCACTTCACCGGGACTTACACCAATACACCCAGTTATAATTACTATACTAAAAAATGCCTGGATAAATACACCAACGAATAATAAAAACTACCCAACAGTAGTTGTGTTGTTCCATAAATGTATACAAACATTCGGCTGGGCCTTCACCGGGACTCCCACCGAAACACCTGATTATTCACAAATAATTCTAAAGCCTGCCTGTATATTGATCCAGTACAAAAGTAACAACCACACCTCAATTGGTTAAATGGTTTAGGAGATAAATAAATCCGGCCGTATCTTTAAAATCAAATCAAACCCTGACTGTATGTATGCGATATTCTCTCCTGTGAGACATCATGATGAATAGAAACAAATGCACCGCAATACGTTGTGAAATTCCAGGTATCCTTGGCTATAGACAGATATTCTTAAATATAGAACAGAATTATAATATATTTTTACCTAAATATATCTATATTCCAAACCTTAAAAAAGCAGAGATATTATGTAAAGTGGTTTTAAGCTAGTAAAACGAAACAATATCTATCCTTGCTTTTCAATTATCATTTAAACCTCCCTAATCTGATATTGTATTATTACTTGCCTACGACATGGCCACTTTTATTGCTTGGATTTCTAGAATTGATTTAATAAAAAAACAGATTTGACTAAAATAATCACAGTTAACATTATACTTTAAATGTATTATAAAATGATAATAATCAACGCAAATCTTAATAAACCACACCTTTTCTTAATCAAAGTATTAATTATTAAAGCATTTTACTAATAGTTATATTATAGCAGCTATGGTAACATTAAATAAAGTATGGAATTGAACTATGCTCCCACAAAGTTATACACAGTCATAATAACTTTGAAGAAACAAATAAATTAACTTTTATAACTAAAATATGTCCAATGGATGAGATTTTATCAATATTTATTTTTTGTCCTACCGGAAATAACATAAAATATTTTAAATTAGGACTGGGACCCTTAAATTACAAAGTTTTTTTAAAAAACTCAGCTTCTTACAAATAAAGTAAAAATCTTTTAGAGTTAATCTGTTATTTAAGTTACATGTGTGGAGTATAATAATTAATCATTAATAAATTTATAATTGGCTATAAACAGTAATGAAGATTCTGGAAAAGGGAAGACTTGCTTTATGTTACCATGTAAAACCAATCAATGTGGGTAACAGTACCCAAATAACGTTTGACGTGGTTACACTTTTAATAGCTAAACAAATTACCAGCCCGTATGTTAATGATAGCAAACATAATTAACTTAGTATGTAAATATTAATTATTGATTTTATCATTTTCAGAACAATAAAGTAAAATTAATTTAATAAATCAAACCATTCGGGCATCGCTAAAAGACATAACCAATCCCCCATCACTCCTTCCTAACAGTCAAGAAATAATTTAACGACTTAAGGCCTTCTATAACTTAGGTGTCGGGCGTAGCTAGGCAAACTATTCTGCAGTCATGTGTGGAGGAATATAATACCTCGCGGGCTCAGTGAATTAGAAGTTGCTACCTTTCAATCACGACGGAGTGTACGAGGGTATTACAGGAATGAATACGTGGGAGTTTTTCAACACTTTTTTTTTACTAAATTATAAGAACCAAATTTCACCAGAATTTTTCCTGCTATTTTAATAAAATGAAATTTTCAACTTCCGTAGGTATTATCAAAATTAATCTAAATTACATCTACCAGAAACTACAATCATCAGTGAGCCAACCTATGTTAAATGAAAACTACAAGAATCAAAATATCTCAATCAACCCTTCAACAATTAATGAGATTATGCTTAAAAATATTACTTGTAATATTTAAATTTCCAACATACTAGTTTACTAGTTTTTTGTTCCTTTATTTAAACATATAATTCTACTTTCTCTTAATCCCTCGTAGAGAGAAGTATGGTGATCGTAAAAAAAAATCTAACTTGAGATTTTTATTAATGAAAAAGTGATTTTTGCGATAACGTCTGTCTGTCTATATGTCCGTCTGTCTGTATCTCAGACTATAGCCAAAACCATTTTACTGATTGGGCAAAGATTATGATCTAGTTTTTTTCATAAAGTTTCTCTTAGGAGTTTTTAAAATTAATTATCTAAACCTAAAATTAAGAGTAGTCTATTGAAGGGATAAAAGAGAAAAATCAAATTTCTAAAAAGCAGATTTAACAATTTTGGTAAAATTTTGTATCTTGACACTATATAACATTACAAACAAAATGACAATTTGGATATTTCCATGAAAATCACTTGGAGGAAATTTACATTATGCATAAATGTCAAATTTTGATATCTAGGCAATTATTTGATATAATAAATAACTCATCATTGTAAAGATGTTGAAGAGTACTATTAAATATAAAACTATTTTGTATGAAACATATTTATATATAAACAATAGTTTCTCAGCTCTAAGCCAATATATATTTTTATTCAGGTCTTAGAAAATGAAATTAAGTGCTATGTTAGTTGGTGTACACGGATGTTCCTTAATGGTCCTGGAACGGTTTATGTTATTTGATCTATGCTCTTTGGTGGAAGGTGATGCTCTCTTTACTTTTTGTCTCGACCTCCCGGAGAAAGAAGTATTGTGATTGTAAAAAAAAATTGAACTTGAGATTTTGATGTTGAAACCAAAAAGTGGTTTTCATGATGCCGTCTGTTTATTTGCTGGTATATATATATAATCTTAGAGCCGAAACAATTTTACCTATTGGGCTAAAATTTAGTGTTTAGGGCTTTTATAAAGCTCCACCAAGGAGTTTTTGGATTTAGATATCTAATTTTAAAATTAAATGTAGTTTACTGAAGGACCAATATAAATACTTGATTTTCTCAAAATACATTTTAACAATTTTTATACAAATCCTGTGACCAGGTATTGTTTAACATTACAAACAAAATGGAAATTCAAGTTTTCCCATAAAATGACTTTAAGGGCTTTTAGAGAAGTAGAAATTTCCAATTTTGATCATATTTCTGTGAGTATTTAAAATAATAAATAACTTATAATTGTAAAATTGTAGTACTATTAAAATAAAATATTTTAATTTGGAATGTATTTTAATAAAACTAATTGTTTCTAAACTATAAGAAAACATGTAATTTTTTATGGAGCTCTATGAAATATGAAATTGATTGTTATGTTCTTTGGTGGACAGAGGCGCTGCTTTTTTTTATTAATGTTCCTGTAAAATTGTATATTATTTCATTTATGATAGTTGGTGGAGTGTTTCTGTAACAGTGAATATTGTTACGTTACACAAATGCTACGAGTTCTTTTTAAAGAGAGAAAAAGTCTGTGCAGTACATCGTGCCATTTATTTTATCTGGTGATTAAAACTTAAATATTGTTGAAATAAAATCCTTCAGATTATTGTTAAATATAATAATGTTCATATATTAACAACATTTATTCATACGTTTCACTGACTAATCTATGACACCATTTATTTTTATATGTTAAAAAAATCTTACTTTATAATCCAATTTCATAAAAAAATATTCTCTTATGTCAAAGTAAATTGTTTGTGATCAATGAAGATAATATTATTATCATATAATTTACCTTTTATTTAAAATTGAATATTTTTTTGTCAATCATAATTAAGTATATCAGTGAAGCTTCAAAGGATGCCTAGCCTTAAGAATATCTAAATACTACTGAAAATATAAGACAAACAAGTGAATCTTTTCTTTATTAAATATTTACCCTCGTTCATGGTTTATTCACATGGCAACATATTTACATTATTGAGATTTTTTTTACCTGTGTATTTTTTTTAAGGTGTTGACGTTCATTACCAGGTCTGGACTATTGGGATATTGGCTGATTGAGAAAATAACTGGATAGGCCATGCAAGGTTGTAACTGTCCTAAACTCAACCCAGTAGTCTCATGATCGTGGAATTTTGGGAATTGAGATAAACCTATTTCCAAGATGGATGATAAGGGTAAATTTATTCATAAGTTTTTTGTATTAAAAAACCCCGAGATAATATTTAATTGTCGACACATGTATTGCTTTCACAAGCGTTTGTTGTTAGGTAGCTTTGATTTAATAGGATATGATTGTGCTATCACTACTAAAATATTTACAAATGACATGTTCGTTTGTAAGTGTAACACATTTGATACGATGAGAATAATCGGTTTCTATAAACATTTGAGTATAGCCAGTGTCACAACTAAGTAGAGAGTGAGAGAATATTTTCATTGTTTGAAGTGTGATTTTTTTAATGTGAGAGTAAGCAATCACACTTTTTTTTATCTCACGTTAATGTGCCACACGTTCATAAATTATGTGTAAATAATTATTTGCGTATTATTGTTAGACTATATTTAATAATATTTTTCTTAACCTTTTGTTGGTTTGAAATTACATTATATGCTCGTACATTCAAAACTTGGATGAGTGAAATGTTCTACATCCCTGATATTATATTTGGTCATTATTTAATATAAACTATAGATAATAACTGTATAAAATGGCAACTCTCTGTAGTATGAATAGAACAAGAATTTGAGCGCTAGGTGGATGGAAGATGAACTAATGCTATCAGTTTAGTGCAAAACTGTTAAAAGTAATTAAGTGCAAAATCGTACCGAGTACACTTGTAATTGGTTATATCTTGTAGACATTATTACATTAGCATTAATTTTAGATTTCGGAAACTAATCCTCAGTGACAAGAGGGAGAAACTGAGGTATGAGGATGTATACACTTCTTTGTGAGGTAAATGTAGATTAATGTAGATTTAGCCATTAAATATTTTGTTTCACATACTCCTATTTATATATTTTGAGTAATAATTTCACGTTAACTTACAATTCTTCTAATTTTTTTTTATAGGTATTCAAAAAAATTATTACACATGATTGGTTCATGCCACTATTATGACTTATTTGTCTTAGGAGCATCCCAAAAACTCACAATACGTTCAAAGATATGTATATAAATTTTTCAAACAAAGCTTAACCCAGCTTATGCTTATGGCATTTCTAATTATTGTGGATTTGTAAATACACATTTTAAAAGCTCTAAAACATAATATTAAATAAAACAAACTCAGTAAAGCTATAGTAACGTATTTTAAATTTTAATTGTCATGGTTTTAAAGCAAAAAAACAACAACTCATAAACACAATAATGGCGTATTTTAATTTCAATTTTTACAGTTTTAAAGCATTTATAGAAACAATGGTGAATGCAAATCAAGTGAGATATTAAATATAAAAAATTAAAGAAAACAATATCGTATTTCTTCGACAGTAGCGCTAATGCGTTTGGCAGAGAAGTTAACACTGTTTCCCCCTACACCTATAGAGATCCCACACCCTGATATAAGCTTCCATAATCACAGACAAGACCACCAAATCATTTATAATTACATTGCAATTCTTAAATATTTATAGGATAAATAACCAAATAACATATACACGCTTCTTTTAGAACTTGTCAGGCAATGTATTCAGTTCTATCTCATTTACTAAATAATACGCCTATAAATGCGTAGAGACAAATTTATTATCTCTCAGAGATAAATGCTTTCATACATTATCATATTTTATTAACTACTACTATGATTTGAAACTTATATTCTACTTACATCAGTACATAAGTGACCATAGTACAGTTTTCAAGAGTCTCAAACTAGCTTATCAGAAACAATTTAAAATAATTGTTACATTATGTATGAAAAGTTAAAGTCTACAATAGCTAATATCAAAAATAAAATGTATTATTTTATAATATGTTCCACAGTAGTTGTTTAAGTTCTTAGTTTGGCAACATATTTAGTAACCTCGTCACCATTATTTTCTTGGTGACCCTGTGTGTCAGGCAACCCAACACACTTGAGAGGCTGGGGATAAGTCTAATCACAAGGGGACCGAAACTGCCACCTAATATTTACTTCACCGCGTGTCCCTTCCTGTTCGGGTTGTATGCATATATTAATTGCAATGATGTGTTAGGGATGAGAAAGGTTAACTTAAGATTAAGTATACTAACATTTTAACTGTGGGAAGAGTGTACAACCGTTTATGAATAATCCCTCTCAGTTACCCAACCGGGATTCAAACACCAGCCCTCTCAGCGCATTATTGGCAGTCCAGCCTCTTGCGATAGTGACGTCTTAGGCCGTTAAATCACTGAAGTGTGTTGTCGCTAAGTTATGTTTCTCATTTGTCTGATTAATATAACATTGCACTAATTTACGGCTACCCGCCTCTGTGGAGTAGTTAGCTAACGCGCTAATTTCGTGTTGAGCTAGACTGCTGAGGACGGGAAGCTCGAGGTTATAATCTCGCTCGGGTGAACTGGGGTACTTTTTCATAAATAGTTTTACACCCTCTCTCTATATTCAACCTTCCCAATTCCTAACCCATTAGCCTAATTAGTTCTTAAGCGTATAACCCGAACGGTTAGTAAGACGCGGTGCTATGCATTATTATTATTCTAAATTTACGCTCTCATGAATGAACAAATGCACTATCCAGTAAGCTAATACTAAATTAATGTGAAACTTCTTTTAGAACGAAAATGATTTTCCACAATCACAACCTTTTATTGTACTCAGTTAAATGGTTCTACCAGCGAGCTAATTTTAAGTCTTAAGAGAGCATTTTTACAACAGTGTGCCCTTTTAAATATATATGTGAATAGATTTCTACCTTTAAATAATAATAATAACAATATACTACATAGTATACTGTTTAGGAAACGGAACCAGCACTTGGAGTAGGGGTGCAGGGGAACCATCACTTTGGTACACCAACCTTGGTGACTGAGAGGTTAATATATTATATTCAAGAACTTACCAACAATGGCTCGTAACAGTAAAATCAAATCATAAAAAGAAATGTCGCAACAGGAATAAGGAGCTCAGCTAAGTAATCAAAACATTATAATAGGACAATTTATTTTACACCAAAAACATTTAAAAGCAGTAAATACATAAGAAAATAATATTATGAGCAAGTCAAAGTGATTTCCTTCGTTGTATCTTACTCAATACACCAATAATAGATAAAAACTGGTAATAGTCACTAAACATTTGAGCAACTACCCCAATAATAATAGCGGGAATCAAATTTGATCCAAACACTTCTTGGCGGTCTCAGCCTTTAGTAATTTTTGGGGGATGAGTTTATAGTTAAATAAAATTGACACAATATTCATAATAATACATATAGTACTATATAAATGTGCTGAAGCCATTTTATTTACCCTTATTGATTGTAAGGATATTCTTAAAAGGGTAATATTCAGCAAGCAACCCCTCAAATATTATACAGGCTAACCCACACAACAAATAGGGTCATAAGTACCCGCAAAAGGAACATAGTTTCAAAATAAAATATATCAGGTAACTATAAACTCGAGGGACCTCTATTTAAGTTCATTCCCAACTGGGACCTTAAATATAGAAACAATTTGTGTGGACCATGCTAATATCGCTAGGCTAGGACAGTAATAATAATAATAATTCAATTTCAATTTCCTTTATTATAGTGCTGGCCAACAGTCGTAAGACCTATAACAGGCCAGCACTGAAAAGTACACAAGTACCATACAAATATATAATAATTACATGAGAAAATAAGATAAACAATAATAGCTAAATAATGTTATATACTGATGAATAGTTACGAGATAAAAAAGTAGTTAATAATAATAATTATAGTAATAAAAATAATAATAATAATAATAATAATAATAATAATGTAACCAACCTACATGCAGCAAACCATTTAGTTAGTTTGTGCCAAAGGATGGCACTTGGGCCATATGCCAATATTATAAATTAATATATTAATTATAACATTTTAGTGTTTCTCGTCCTAGTTGGAGACACCATTCCTATGTTATGCCGGGATCACGATCAACTTAACGATATCTTAACGTAACTTAACGTAGAGGACCTCCTCGTGTGTTTAAATGGAAGAGATCACGATGCACTTAACTTAACGTTGACTAGTAGTTAACTTAAAGTAAGATATGCCTTGGGAGGTATTTTACTTTACTTTACGTTACTTGAAGGGTATCACGTGATCTAGCCAGCCAACCACTATGTGAGTGACGTCAACAGGACTATTTAGTAATTCATTTGTTGGTATTATGACCAATGTTTACTCTTTAGTATAAGTTCTAGTGATCAGACATTGAAACAAGATAATTAAACTAAAATAGGGAACTAAATTTATCAAAAAAGTTTAATAATAGATATTTATTGTATTGATTGAAAACTGTAAACATTCACAGATCATCACTGTACAACTAGTACAAATCACAGATAATACTCGAGAATGCATATGTTTGGCTCGAGTTGTTACGTTAAGTTAAGTGAATCGTGATCACACATAAGCTAAGTTAACTTTATGTGAACATTACGTTAAGTTACGTTAAGTTAACGTTAAGTTGATCGTGATCCCGGCATTACCCTAACATGACTATGAGGTCTAGGGCGCTTCTTCTAGCAAGTTGACGGAGAAACCCCGACTGGTTGGTTTGACGTTGTTCGTCAAGCTAATGGAGAGGAATGAAATAAATTCTCTTATTTCTTAACATATATAGTGAAAATGGCAGATACTGGAGGGGAAGGTAGAATAAATCTCTCGAATAGTTCAGAGGAGTGTGTGCTTGGTGAGAGTTGAATACGTGACGTTATTTTGTCTCACACGACTGGCACGTCTAGGAAGTGGGAGTTGAGACCATGCGCATGCGTAGCCCATCTTCGAGTCTCAGATGTTTGACGTTGATCACTGGCCTCGGTGAGAGGGTCTTCGCTCGAAGTAGGCACGATCTGGTTTAAAGGGACAAGCGAACACAGTACCACTTTAACAGAGGATAGATAGGGTGAATAACAGAATAGACGGGTTGTATAACAGAACCAGGTGTAGAGTAATAAATATGGAGTGTATTAATGAGTTGTTCTTGTGTTGGGCTAAAAGTAGTTTTAGCACGGCACAAAACTATACAAAAAAATATTTTAGCAACAAACAAAATTACCCATTCTAAATACAATACCTAGAATGAAGTTTCCTAAGAAAATATCAGATTACTATAAAATATTCTTATTTTAAACATAGAGGTGATATATTTCTCCACTATTTTATAAATAATATAGTTTTATACTGATAAATGTCGCAATTTATAAAATCAGTCTCAAATTATATGTAATGAAATTAAATAGAAAATGAATATCATCTGCCGTAGCATGTTATAAAGTGTTCTAAGTTAATTGTGTTATCATACACTATGTTTGAGCTTAATGTTATATATCCTATCATTTTGATTGTGTTAAGTATGCTGGTATTTACTATGGGCATGGTATAGTGTGTGTTGGCATACAATATGAGCACAGACTGAGCTTAGTCCTACTTATGTTGGTAGAAACTATGAGCTTGGTGGTGTGTGTGCTAGCGTCTAATGCATTCATTTGTAAAGTGTGCTGACATAGGATTATCTTAGTATTAGATGAGCTATGCTGTTTTAAGTTTTTAGATGGTTTATGAATCGACTGTGAAAACTTTCTTGTAAAGATTACGCTGAATACTTATTTGGACCAATTACAATATTATCAAAAACAATTTGAATTGTTCGGAAGTATGTCCACAATATGTTTAGTATGGGTCGTTAGGATGAAATTAATTTAATATTAAACTTATATAAATACATGTGTATTATACGGTTTTTTAACTGGGGTGTAAAGTTGTATGAAAAGCATTTAGATTATCACAAAATGAGCCCAATTTAAAGATGTGTTTTAATATTGATACATTTAAACAAATACAACTTTTATGATATATTGGGGTATAAAGAAAATATAATTAAATAGCTATGTATTGTTAATACGTAGCTTGGTAAAGTCTAAAGTTTAAGAAACAAATGTTCTTTTATCGTTTTTCCACGGTTTTACGCATTAATACACTCAAATCAATGGTTGTCAAGTACCAATTTCAGTGGTCACTGATGAGGATCTAGTATATGGGCCAGCCAAGGTTTGAAAACAATGAAACAAAATCCTCGTTTGTTTTCAGAAATTTCAGGGCTTTGATCTTTCCTTGCCTATTAAGAGCATTGGCTGTATCGCAACCTGTCCATGCATGTAAACCAGGTAATGCTGATTTAACACGAGAGCCAACCGAAGATGTAAGTTTCTTAATGTCTATTAACCTGATCTGACCACTTGTTCAGCGTTTGATGTACACGCTGCTCTCCCGGCTGATACCCGACAATACATAAAGAGCTAGAATCAAAAGGTCAATGTCATCAGTTACACAAACAATATTTGAGTATTCCACATCTGCATCCCCAAAATGTTGCATTATCCTATTATCTACTTCCTTCTTGGGTAGATGCAAGCCTTTCCGTGGTTATTTTGAGGCATGTTACAGCAAGTACCATACAGTGTTCTATCCCCAAACTTTTTCATTTTGTTTTCTGCTTGCCAAATTTTAACAAGGAATTTTGTAAGATTATTCTTACCACCGGAGCTTTGCAAAAGAAGTCTCCATCTGACAATTTTAACACTACTTTTAATGTTCTTGAAAGAAATTCCTTCCTCTTGACCTCTGATGAGATTTTATGTAGATTGTATTGGCTTTTTTGTAGTAAATATCAAACACAAGGTCAATTCTCTTGCTGTAATAGCCAATAATAAAGGATCAAATCTGATAGTTTGTCAAATATTCTAATTTAATTTAAATCAATGCTATTCCATCAATTACAATGACTGATGAAGGACCATTTCCATCTTCAGGTGAAATCAGGCTTTCCAAGTGTTTCCCAAATACTGCCTTGGTAGTTTTTTTCATTGACCCATCAGGGTTGACCAGTCTACAAGGCAAAGCACCCAAGGGGTGGCTGAAAACATATAACATATTTAAATGTAGGTTTTATGCTAAGTGTCATACTTGCATACAGTATACAGTCCACCTTGAGGATTACTTCTTTGTTCCTTACAATAGGTTTCAATGTTATAGTAGGGTTCAAAGAATTTAAGTTGATCTTTTATGGGTTTAAAAAACCCTCTACATTTTCAAAACGATCTATTTTGAATGTTTCATATCCATCCTCACCTTTCTTCTTCACTGTTAACAGAGATGTCTGTACACCAGGTGGCACCGCTCCTCGTGTTGGTAAGTTGCTTTTGTTTCAAGGACTTTGGTAAAATGGATTAGTCCAGTCGTTCTCCAACTGTTGGACTGCAGTTGAAACACTATTTTGATGAAAAAAAAGGTGGATTTTGCAGAACAGCATGGTAAAATGTGGCTTGACTTGAGAAACGGAGATTTTCTCGTAACTGCCTTAGAGCTGCTGCACAGCATTCAGCTCTTATATAGTATTTTTAACAGCCTGCTTTTTAACTGAATTCTTTAGTACCTCCTGAAGTTTATGAATCTCTGTTGATTGTCTCCTCCAAAGTTTGATCTACAGGAATAAGAAAAAAAAAGAGGTTTTCAATCCTCATTGAACTAAAGACCCTCAATTTTTTAAGTATGGACTTTTTCAGCCTCATTTTTCTCAAAATTGCATATTTCTGCAAAGTTAACTAATACTCCTGCATAGATAATTTTGCCCAAAGCGAAACTACAGTTGTTCATTTGTTGAGTATATGACATGAAAAGTAGCCAGTTTCTTTCTCGGTTACTTCGGATTAAGCCAAGCAATATATCTACTATATCTATATATGTAATCCAGAATGATGAGAAAGTTCTAGTGTCATTTCTTAAGTAATATTAAATTAATATCCATCAAATATATCCATTACATTTTTTATGGCGGGATCTTTTATTGCATTGTTGAATGTTTCAATTGCATGTTACAATGTCATATAAATGTTGTATAAGCTCATCAACAGTCTCAATTATGATTATCAAACCCTTCCTTCCCCTCTGACAAGACATCTTGTGAATGTGGGGAATGCCAGGCCTCCACCGTGGTTCGGATTCCACGTTAAACTGTAGGTCCTCCATTTCATCTCGCAATCACCCTACCATTACACATTAGCGTAAGTGCGTATAACCCGATCGGGTAGTAAGACGCGGTGCTAATAATAATAATAATAATAATAACAGTCTCAATCTAAGTCTAACATCAATGGAAAGCTTACCTAGGATAGAAAGTAGGTTGCATATGTTATTAAATCCACATATCATTATAAATACGTCACTGAATGTTTCTTGGTGGCAGCTTACAGTTACAGTCTACAGTTTTTGCAAAGATAGCCTGATCCATAACCAGTATTTTTTTTCAGTTCAAGCTGTGACTTAGCCTGGACTGACTTCCTCAGAATTTAATGAACAGTTGACATTTTTTGTAGTATGTTTATTTACACATGAAAATTATGAAATGGTGTTGGCTTGAACAGCAACATTATTCCTAATCATTATGTTGCATACAGTCCATGAACTAACACTCTGATTTTATGGGTTGTATTGTCTGCTAAGGGTCACATTTAAGTGAGATCGTTGGGAATGTTTAAACTTTCCTAAACATTTATGGTGAACACGAATTTCCGAAATTAAGAAACATTAAGAAACAGAATATACACGCTGTACAGTCTACTTAAGTTGATTCGTTTTGAAGCCATTTCAAGGCCAAGACAAAGCTATATCAATTAAAAGTTTAGGCTAAAATATTTATCCAAAAAATTTATTTTCAGATGTCAAGTATTTTGATTAATTCATGATAAACAAAGTTATTGTTTTTTTTAAATTACAATTTTTTTACCAATTTAATGGTGGCACATATAGAAAAACTCAAGAGAATCTTAAATATAGGGAACATTTTAAGCGTTCATTTAAAAAGAGTAATGTTAAAATAGGAATTTTACTTCCAGAGGTAGAGATTTTTTTCAAAAGTCAACATCCGCCAAATTTGATGCGCCACCATTTTTACTAACTACCACTTTTGAATGGCAATCATGGTTTTTTGAGATCCTTAAATAACAATATAACTGTTTTTAATAGTGTTCATATTTATTTGGCAAGGATAAAATCTTCTTTGTTATCTTTTTATTCCCTTCTTATTTAAAAAGGGAATCAAATAATAGCTAAGGAGATTTAATTATACCATATAATTGTGTTATAAAGGAAAATTAATACCCCCAAATTATACCAATTACTTGAATTTGAAGTTGATATTTTTTAACATATTTATATGCCTATGTAATATTAAAATAAACACAACTAGAGTGTTTTTATTTTATTTTGAAAGTTATTCTAACGTTATTTATTAAGTGTCAAATAATAAAATGGAACTTTTTCCAATGAGACAGGTTATTTTAAGATGGAAACACCCATCATTTGCCATTTTATTCAGAAATGTCATTACTTGTCGGCACTTAAATATTTTATGTGTATTTTGGGTGGGCCAACAGGACAATGCGTTCAGTCCACAAATAGGCAGCAATAATTCAAGGCATGCATGAGATGAAACAGATGAATTTTATCTCACTCATATTTTTTTCATTTTAGCGAAAGAAGTCTGACACCTGACTATTATTTCCCCATAAAATTCAAAATATAAAGTATTTTATATCTCTTGTTTTGCCTCACGGCTTTTTACTCTGTGACCATATTTTATCCCGCCTAACAAAGTGGACACACGTATGATTTACGATGTGATTGTAAAATGTTCATCCGATTGGATTTATTCAAAGATGGTCAAACAACTTTCAGAGCGATTGTGTTTTACCTGTATTGAGGTAGGCCGATCGGAAAGGTAAAGTCATGTTTTTAGGTGCGATAAGAATCCTGTTTCACATTTTTATGTATGCATGTTTGGATCCTTAACCACACCGTGAAGCATGATTTCAAACGATGTTTTGATAAGCTAACAAAATTCCTTGGACAAGTGGTTTATATTATTTATTGTGGTTGGTGGATGTTTTAGAACGTAAAATGATTAATATAATAAGTCATCTCGTAAACTATCAATATGGCTTAGAGTACTTTAGTACATTGTCAGAAAAGAATGAGTAAAGAGTATATAATATCAATAATTAAGGTGAAATTCCTAGGTTCCTGTAAGAACGCTATATCTTTTCCAGTTCGATAAAGGATGAGTACATGTTAAGGCTGTGTGTACCTTTAGTAGGGCCTCAAACACTGACGAAAAACGAATATTTTCATTTAAAAAGTAAAAAATTACTCATACCTATACAAAAAAAAAGATAAACAGTAAATGTACAAAGTCACTGACCCATTAAAAATTCCTCATTACAAATAAAATTTAAGTTTATCTTTTTAAATTTGAATACGTTCTTTTTATTCTTAGTAAGACTCTCTCTTTTTACTTTCTCGCACCCCTCGGGTAGAGAAAGTATTGTGATATTAAAAAAACCAATCGTTTAATGACCTAGACCCGAAAAACTATTTTTGGAAGTGCCGTTTGTCTGTCTGTTACAGGGATTAGAGCCGAAACCATTTTACCGATGAGGCTAAAACTGGGTATCTAGTTTTCATATTGTTCCTCAGAAGAATATTTGTAATTATTCTTATAACCCTAAAATTAAGGTTAGTTTACCAAAGGTCGGAATAAGAAAACATCAATTTTCTCAAAATCGGTTCAAATCATTTTAATTAAACTAGAAGCTGTTTAAAATTCCAAACAAAAGGACGATTCTCAATTTCCCATGGAAATCACTTTGAGGGCACTTTACATAGGCGGAAGTTTCCTATTTTTATTATACTTCCGTAACTATTTGAGATACGAAATAAATTATCATTAATGTATTTTACAAACTTTAAGGATATCCTCATTTTTAGGAAAAAGAGCGAGAAATTTGTGCGGTGCAACGTAAACCTATTTTACTGGTAAAGATAATAATTTGTGTTTATGATAAATCAATTTTTACGATATCTACATGATATGTGAGCACGTGGGAATATTTATCAGATTCATACAATCTGGTTTGCTGGTGAAGGGGAGGTAAATGTTGGCTGGGTGGCTTGTCCTAAATTGTATCCCAATCTCCCTCCAAGTGGATGCTGGTATATGTCCTCTACACTTAGCCTTTATAATTACTATCCTATAAACGTTATTACAATGCGTATATTCTGGACAATTAATAGGACGTAGTGGAACGATTAATATATATATATATATATATATATATATATTTATAAATATTTCATGTTCAAGAATAAGTCAATATACCTTCTGATTTACAAAATATGTTAGAAAAGCCTTAAACTCGGATGGAATCCCATATTTTTCGATTAAATCTTGTTTTATCTCGTTACTGAGCATTGGTCACAGGTTTTGGTGGACGTTACTACGAACACTATGATCAGCTCCTAATAACAGCACGGCGTTCCCGCGTGATGAAACCAAGATTGTCACATTACCGATTTGGAATTTATCCCAGAAGTGAAACCATTTACTTTTACTCACCACCATACACATTAACGAGCGTTAAAAAAAAACCTCACGAAGACAAACACTTAATTTTAAAAGCCAGGCTCAAGAAAGAAAACCGTAATGTCTCAACATTAACTTAAAGTACTCTTTATTATATGGTCCGTGCCATGTCTACGAAGCGTGGTTCTAGTTGTAAGTACCGGGGTGGCAGCCTTACGTCTTTAAAACAAAGTGTGAAGATGTAGCGGAACCGATCGGTACTCTTGAAGGGGCAGTGAAATTTGGGGAACTATTCCTTTCAATATCCTACAAGAAATGGGAAGGGTTCTTTACTCAACCTTCTTTATAGTAACATGAATACAATAAGGAAGTACACAGGATTACATAGAACACGGACATCAAATATTATTCTTAATTACTTACTTATTCTATGAAATTTTGAAACTCTAAAGTTCATTGCCACACTTACGAAAGTACAACACCTATCCCTATCTTGTAATAGTTTTCTCCAGTCCACCTCATTACATTCTATCTCTTTCAGGTCCATTCTAATATTCTAATCCTCCCATATGCGTATAGGTATTCCTAATGTTCTCTTTCCATTAGGTTTACCAGTCAGTACCCTGAAAACGGTTCTAGATTCTCCCATTTCCGCTGCATATACACCCACCCTAATTTACGAGATTTGATTATCCCAACAGTATCTTATGATGGGTACAGGATATGTAATTCATCATTTTGTAATATACTCCGGTCTCCATTAGCTTCATATCTTTTTTGGAGCTAATATATTATTAAAAACCTTGTTTTCGTCTTGTAAGGTAGGAAGGAGACCACGTTTCCCACCCAAAAAGAGCAATCGGTAAAATTATTGATTAGTATATTCTGAGTTCTACATTCCTTGAAAGCAAGAAAGATAGCAACTTACTGGCGGAGTAATAACATGCATTTCCCGACTGTTTTCTTTTCTTATTTTTCAATATAATATAATTAGTGCTAGTTAAAATTGTTTCTAAATATTTAAACTCATGAACCCTGTCAAGTGATTTGTTATTCGCAGTAATCTTTAAATTATCGTCCCCGATTTGTGTTCTCTGTGTGATCATATACTTAGTGCTTTCAGCGTTCCCTTCTAAACCTATTTCCTTACTAGCCTCTAAAAAAATTCTGCATTTCTTGCAACAGCTTCTTTAATATTGTCCGGTAAAGCTAAATCATGTGTATGTCCTAAATAGCTGCATTGACCATTTAGTACCAGCCCTTCACTACTCTCTTGCATTACCCTAAAAGCTCAAAGGCTAGATTACAATTTACAAATGTTAAATAAATAATTTGATATTAAGTAATTTAAAAATATTTCCACATTATATTCAGTTCTACTAATCGCCCTTTCTTTCTTTATCCCTATCTTTCTATTTTCTCCCTTCTATGTTTTACTGTCCCTTCCTTCAATATATCTTTCCCCTATTCAATGTATTTTCCACAAATCTCCACTCGACTTTGTGTAGTCGTTAAGAACTGTGACAGAAGCTATTCCGATGTTATTGCATTGATATTAATTAAATAATTGAAAACGATCAAATTGCTATGGACACAATTTACTCACTTTATGAAGGATTCCTGATTATATTCTTAGGCCCGTATTTCAAGTATCATCTCTGGAGTCAATCAATCTGCCAGGATACGAATAAAAGAAATTAAGATTGAATGGGGACTGGCTGTTTTTTGAATATCGAATATGTATATACATACACCAACCACCCTTTGTGTGATTGTTTGAGTCTGGTTCTTAGGTAACTCTTATAGCGATATATCTGAATATTATTATTTTTATTTAAGGGTAAGGAAAGCTCATTTTTATATGGGGGTTCACTAGAAATTGACAAAAATATCGATATCGTTTTCATATAGTTTTTATTTAACACTATATATATAAGGGTAAGAAAGTATATAGGTAGATTATACAGTATACAAGTTTCAAGTTACAAGCAAAATTAATATTTTGGTAGTTACGTTGAATATAAAAATATTGTTTTCGTTGGCATAAGGTATTATACTTGTCATGATTTATTGTAATCTTATTTTTTTAGTAACGCGTATTACTATCTATTCATACTAATTACACTTAAATTACACTAATGTGTTAGGGATTAGGAAGGTTTAAGTTAGAGGACGTACGCCCTTATTTGAGTGGAGGTAGAGAAGAAAACCATTTATAAATAAACATCCTCAGCTTACCCGATTGAGATCGAACCCCGATCTTCCCATTTAGTCTAACACGAGACTAGCACGTAAGACCTCGCGGCCACCAAGGTGGGTGATATAAGCTAGTTGTTTTGTAAAGTTTTCAGTTTAAGATTAAAATACAACCACAACCATAATTTTATTTGGTATATAATGTATTTTTTTATCAAGTGCGTAGTTTTTTTTTGTTGGTGTTCCGGGTTAGTTATTATATTATACGTAGGACTTTGTGCATGTGAATACTTTTTCATTTAATTTATTTTGTATTTGTAAAATATTTTGCATACATTTGATATCAACATGTCATTTGTAAATAG
>CABEEJ010008001.1:0-26536 GCA_901482245.1 Timema douglasi | reverse complement strand
CCTCCCCCTCCATAGATACACCCCGCTACCCCCCTGAGATGCCTCCACCCTGTAGAGCCCCTTTCTACCCTAAGAGAGAGATAGAGAGAGACACAACACACCTCGCGCGTCCGCACATCCTCCCACCCCCTCCATCGATACTACTTCCGCCCTGTAGAGCCCTTTTCTACCCTACTGACAAACTATCTACTAAGAACTTTAAAAAATGCAATTAGCTAAAAATATCAAAAATGAATGTGTATGCCTTCAGCATGAAGGCAACTATAGTGCTCCATGGCAAATTTTTCTCCTGAAAAGTGCTCCGTGATTCAACAAGTTTGGGAACCACCGGACTAAGACTGTCAATGATAGGGAGATCGGGACTCGCATCCCGGTTAGATGCACTGATGGTGGATTTCCCTAAATAGTTTCCCACTCTCTCTCCACACAAATGTATGTACACATCTTCTAAATTACACCCTTCCCATTCCTAGCCCATTAGAGTAATTAGTACATGTGCGTATAGCCTGAATAGTTAGTAATACGATGTGCTTTAATAAAAGGAGCGTTCACACTGGGGCATCGGTGTTCTAGCCATGAGTTTAGATTTGTCTTACTTTAAAGACTTTATGTGTAATGAGAATAATTTATGTTTCTCCAGCCAAGCACATATCACAGGATGTGCGTGTAAGCGTTTGGCATCATTCTATTCCTGTTTAGAGGCACTAGTAACAATAGTTCCTCATTGCTTGAGTAAGTTTTATATAATTGAAAAGTAATAATAGAATCCACTCAGTTTGTAAACAATGAAGCTGGGGTCTCAGTGTGAAAATACCCTAATGCCCGTAATTTCAGTGTGATGCAAAGTTATGTTTACACCCAGGGACGATTATAGTAATGCCTTTCTCCAATAATACTCCGTCCACAGAATATATAAACCTTTCTTTTGACTGTCAAAGTTACTATTACTATGATAAGAACACACTCGACACAGCTGCAGCTCTGATAACATAAAATGAGATCAAATAAGAGTTATAAGCAGGGACCAGACCTTTCTTTTTTTATCACCACATCTTACTATCAGGTCAGGCAATATACATTTATGATAATTACTCTAATGGGGTAGGGATAAGGAAGGAAGAATTTTAGAGGTAATTTATCCTCATTTACATGAAAGGAGAGTGGAAAAATAGTTATAAAAACTACCTTCAGTAGAGATGATCGAGATTCGAACCCCAATCTCTCCGTCACTAGCAGACCACGCTAACAACTCTAAAATAAATTATTTTAAATTTTACACCTATATAAAAAACCAAAATATGTATCAAAACTCGCAATTAATGCAGTCTACCAAGTCTAACACGCATTTATTTTACTTATGGAAACTAAATAATATATAGGTCTACCTAAAAGCTTTTGATAACTACTTTTGCATTCTGCTAAATATGATATTGATTTAAATACCGGCTTCGGAAGTAATAGATACCCCCTTCCAACGCAAAATAAAACTTAGTTATGGCTGAACCGAGTGAAAAGAAACATTATATTTTTCACGTGTTTGTTGAACAGAACAAAATGAAAAGACAATTGTTGAAGAAGGAATGGAAGGAAATCTACATTCTATCCTTTTATCTGTTAACTCATCTATTTATGAGTCAAAATTGTTAGCAGCAAATAGCAGCCAAATCACAATTACACACTTTAATTTTTTCATAATAATTCACAAAAAAAGTAAATATTGCAGGGGCTAAGGTCTCCCTTATCACCCGTTTAGGGGCGCTCCTACCCGACTACCCGTACTCGAGTTATCCGGTTTGATAATTATCCGTGCACGGTTCTTCAAAATATTGCAGTACAATAGTTGTTTTCGTATTTTAAAATAAAATAAGTATCTCAGCAGTAAACGTGGAACTGTGAATGAACCTTAACACGTTAATCTTACAATGCTACATGATGCCATAGAAGCTGTACTGTAATTTTAATGCATACATATGTAACTGCTATACAGAAATGATTATCAATGTTATAAATACATTTCATATGTCTTAAAGGAGGGAAGTTGTTTATTTGAATATTCATATTTTTCAATTATCCGTGCATTCTCATGCCCGGATGGATACTTGTGAGTTTACTGTATAACTGTAGGGACAACTACACACCACTTGCAACATTACTGTCACCGACATTACGGTGATGGAAACATTTATCATATAACTACTATAATATCTTATTTGACATAAACCGACTTTATTTTATTTCTTCTTCATAATAGTTCAACCAAACTCAGTTTCACATGGTTGTCAAATGTACACTCATAAGGGATTGTCCACAATTAAAATATATAGGAAGACGTAACTTGAATAAAAAGGAATTTAGAAACAAGCTGTACTTCACCAATATTAATTGCTTTTGGTCGAATGAACGCAGCTAAGTCTACAGTCTATCCAGCATAGGAGTGGTGGTAGCTGACAGCTAGCAAAAGTTACCAGATCTACTTCCATGTATCCATTAGCCAAATGATATGATTAGCAAGACAATATTGAGCTATTGTCACTTTTAGTAGTCAAAACTTTCACAATAAAAAATGTGTATTTAATTATTAAGCGTTTTTAAATGATTGAAATACTAACTTTATGAAAAATAACCCTTTAAATGTTTATTTTTTTCCCCCGTAGTACACTTAAAAATACTTTACGAACGAGAGCTTCTAAAATTCTGCTTTTTGTTCACAAATAAATATGGCGAACTGGATGAAATGTGGGTGGTTGATGACGTCATAAAAACCGTGTTAGATTGTGTGGATGCACATGTGTTCACCAAATAAAATGTTTCATTTTGAAGCCAATATTTAGTTTTGCTCTTTCTCCTAAATTTTAAAATAAAATCTATTTAGTTCATATTATTAATGGTGACCAGTTATAATAAGCTAAAAGTATGAATAAAATTCTTTTTTAATTCCATGCCATAACCAACAAACAATATAATAGCTTTATTAATATTTTTTATAATTTCAATTAGTTACTAAATAGTCAATTACACAGTAATGCTTAAGGAAGTATTATTATGAGGGTTTAATAACTTGATTGATAATATGATTATAGTATTACTAACCAAACAATAATTAATTGCGCACAATTTAACGTTAGTTACTTTCAAACAATAATTATCATAAAAATCTTCTGCTAGCCGTCAGCACAGGAATGGAGAATGTTGTGAGCTGGCATAAGCAATAAGTTGACCGACAAACAAGCGAGTGCGACTGAGTATAGATGAAAAGGTTGTTGTTATAATTTTACCCAGTCCACAAAATACCACATGGAGTTTTACTAAAAAAATTCCTTGAAAACCACCTAAAAAAAAACCACTTATTATATTTTGCATACAAAGCCTTGTCTTTAAGCTTCACCGCTTAACACACTAATACAATCAATTAAAGAAAGCAACAAATCAATTCTGGAGCTGGCTTGCCAATAATTTGATGGAAGCTGCACACCCCCTTCCTCTGTTTATTCCTTCTATACCAATTTTTGTCCAACCTGCTAGCTTAAACAGTATTGTTGTGAAGAATTACATTGTTGCATTATTGTTTTACTTTATTATTCCTCTTATTACTCTTTTCTTACTATATTAAAATTAAATGCTTCGCTGGATCCCGAATAATTAATATATTTGAAGGATTGGTTAGATTAGGATAACATCACACAATATCTTTAATTAAACCAGAAAAAAAACCAATATATCCAAACTGGGATAGATTTTTTTTTAATTGACCAGGGTTTTTTTCAACCCTGATAGATGAGACATTAATAACCAAATAATTGTTTTATAATATTTATAATAAATAACAAGCAGCTTTTACTTTCTCCCCCCCCCCCCTCCTAGTTTTTTCCACTCCATCTGAACAAGAAAAGGCTAGTAAAACTAGTGAATATCTCGCTGTTGCCAGTTCAATCTAAATAGAAGACAATATGTATGCATGTGTTTCTCTGAAAAACTACATTGACTACTTTTATTTGTGATAAAATAATTTAGTTATCTTAATTAGTGTATAAATTAAATCAATAAAAAATACACAACCTCACAGCTTGGAAGGTAAATTGAGGGCTGACCTCACGATGCTTGAACAATATATAATTTAGTCTTATTCTACCTTTTAGCAATTGACTTTTTTTTAATAAACTTAATAAAAAGTGTAAAGGAACAATTAATGCCTCTCGACTATATTGCTGGTTGTGTTAATGCGATTTATTGGAGGAGTGACGTCACCTTGGACTTTATGAAGCAAGATGGCACAAAGCACAAAGTGCAGATAAGCTACTGTTCACTATCTGGTGGCAAATACAGTAACTGTCGCTAGAAGTGTTATGACAAGTATCGTTTGAGGAATGATGGTAGTTTGGACTGATGGGGCAGCATTGCAAGCGTCTTCGGAACACAGGGTGCAGTTCATGGAGACCTTCACATAGTGGCCCACCGCCGTGTCTATCCTTTGAGGCACAAGCCTCATTAGCTCCCGGCATCTTTCACCGTCTCGCGGCACGCATGCGCGGTAGACAATCTCCCTTGGACCCATGCGGTATTCCACTGAAACAATGTAGCATGCATTACAATACTATTTTAGTTATGTATCATTAATTAATATCATATATGTACACACAAGATGTTCCTCGCAATTGACAGTGGCGAGTCCTTGATAGAAGAGATGTAGAGAAGTTCATACAGTATTAAAAGTCGAAATAGTAACCCTCTGTGATCAAAGGAGGCTGAAAGTGATTCGTGAATCAAAGAAGCAAGCCAAGGGTGGACGAAGAACGATTGCGGTTCATTTTTGTGCAGAGGTGAAGGAACGATTTTAGTTTTGTGGGTACAAGTGTGGACATTTCTGTCAAAATAATTAATTATACAGATTTTTAACGAATCTTCTTCTTTAGGAAGAATTTTTTAGTCCTTCTCTCTGCATATTTAAGAACCTCGGGTGTCTCTAGACGCTAGTATTTATAGGATGTTTTCCTAGAAATTCAAGGAAATTTTCTCATAGTTTTAATAAAATATTTTTTATAAAGGTTACAATATAGCTATACAAAAAAAGTCATGTATATACCTTTCCTTGAATCTTTAGGTAGTAGTCTTATTTTAAAATTTGGACATAGCAGTATGTACCCATCAAACAAAATTTGAGTGGGTGCCATGTATTCCTTCACCCCCTTCCTAAGTCACATTGACTATGGGACCGCTGTCATTATTCAGGTAGTTGTTAAAAATGCAAGACATTCTCTGAACTCATGACTGGGTCAAAATTGGCGCACCCACTAAAAATAACAATTGTACCACGAACTATCTCAGTTTTGTTGTATCCTCTGCCGTGAAGTGGCATATAAGGTCCTAGTCCTAAGTTGATCCATCATCCAGAATAGGCTAGTAATATCTGCTAAAGTCTTAAGTACAATTCGGTTGAATGGTTAAACACCATCTTGCAGGGACAAAGTCAAACATTTTTGTTTACAAAAGATACCTTTGAACGTATTGAGGCAAAGTCTTTCTAAATAGCTCCTAATAGAAAACTTCTTTCAGTCGTAAAGGCAGAAGGTTTCAAGGATAGGGCTGCTATGAGGATACGCCATTGAAGCATCCTCTTTCCTGGTGGATAGTGGCTACTTATTTGACAATGGCACTTGTAACTTCAAAGAGGTTACCTTTATTAGACATGCCATTTACATTTGTATACTTGCTATCAAACAAGGACTGTGCCCCTTAATTTCTCAGCACCATTGGTCTTTAAAATATGTTCTACAGTATTTAGATATGTTATCTTAGGATTCAATTATTTACTTGGTTGTGGATTTTTATACAATTTTATTTGCAAGCTTTTTCCTGTCACACTAAACAGAGCATATAAATAAGTGAATGGTGAGACTTAACAAATACGCTAAACTTTAATAAATGTAAGAAAAACAGACATAATATAATTTAGAAAATACCTTAAACATATTCAGACACTTATTTAGTACTTTAAGTATATATTATACACACTTACTTTCTGCTCTCTCTCTTTCTCTCTCTATATAAATATACAATATAGATATACATATAATATACACAATAGTGTATTTTTACGACAATAGTTGAAGATTATTGTAGTGAGATGTATTTTTTACTTTTTATAAGGAAAATATCTATATAATAAGCCCTTACTCGACTTTCTAGTTAAAAGTTTACTCATCAAAGGCTATCAAATTTACATGGTTACTTAATTGTCGGTGTTTAGTTTTAATCACAACGTATATTACCCCCCTTCACGCAACAATGAGAACATTAAAACAACCTGTTTCGGTGGCCACATGGTCTAAGGCACTAACCCCACAATAGTCTAAAGTGCCGATGACTGACAGGGAGATCGAGGTTCAAATCTTTTTCAGGTGTACTGAGTGAGGTTTTTCCAAATTAGTTTTTTCACTTTTCGTCCACAATTAAAATAGTTATCTAAGACTATTTCAATATAACTTTATTAATTTAAAAAAATATAATATAGGTATATCGCGTACGGGGTTCAATCCTAGGTCCCGGCAAAGATTTATCTGATTACCAAACCCTTCCTTCACCTCTGACAAGACATCTTGTGAATGTGAGGAATTCCAGGTCTCCACCGTGGTTCGGATTCCACGTTAAACTGTAGGTCCTTCATTTCATCTCACAATCACCCTACCATTACACATTAGCGTAAGTGCGTATAACCCGAACGGGTAGTAAGACGCGGTGCTAATGATAATATAGGTATATCAAAACCTATTTAAACACAATGGTATCGTTTTTTAATTTATAATTCTTGCAATTTTGTGAGCAGAGAATAATATTAAAAAATAAAGAAGATAAAAAGTATCAATGCAACTAAAGTGTTAATATAATATTAACTAACCTACTATCATTGGCTTGTTTATATATATATATATATATATATATATATATATATATATATTTGATGCGCTGTACAAGTTAAGTAAGCGCTGAGCTTTTAAACCAAATATAAATATTTTGTTTGCAGAATTTTTAACGCAAAATAAATATATTATTTACAGGTAGGTATAAAACCATGCACAAATCCTGTTTCTATGATGATGTAAGCAGAGAATGAAAATCTGATAATTCGTTGGAAAAATTAGATATTCTTTAGAAAATATTATTTTCCCCGACATCCTGGACCTTAAACTTAAAAATGAGACGTCGTTTGTCAAAATCCGTTCAGCCATTTACTCGTGATTTCTTTAACCAGTAACGGGGTTATCAAATTATATGAAGATTTTATATCCATACATATATGTATATAAACTTAATTTATGCTATATATGTATATATACAAAGGTCTATATATATAAAGCAGATAAAGCAGAACGTAAGTTCTTCCATAAAGGATTAGCCCTTTCTAGATGATATGGAAAGCTAAAATTTGGCAGGAAGGTATAGCAACTGCCCCATTTAACCAGAAAAATCGAGAAATGGGAAATTTAAAACTGGGGTTTTGGGAAATAAGGGGGCTATAATTAGAAAAAAACCTTTTAAACGAAGAAGAAAATTGAAATTTGTCAGACAGGTAGAAAGAAAACTCTAAAAAACTAAATACATCTTTAACTCTAAAACTTCTAAGAGTGAGTTGGAAAAGGGGGAGTGGAAGGTTCAAAATATCCAATCATAATAGAAATAACTACTGCTCCCAGATGAGTCTGAACATTAAAAATTTAAAATAGAAGTTCGGAAGGGTCGGGGTTGGACATTTTCAAAACTAAAACTATTAATCACTTACCGGTGTAAGAAATTTGAACCAAGCAATTTTACAATTGGGAAAATTTGTAAAAGGACCACCACTGATAGTTTAAAAGTTAGAAAGTTTGAAATTTAAAAATAGGTATCCGAGAAATGGGATATAGGTTGGGGTGGTGGGGTTGTGGGAGGGGATTTCAAAATTCCTAAACTAATAGAAAAAAAAGCTTTCTGTATATGGTAGACATTTTTAATTTTGCATAGGTAGACAGAAAATAACTAAAAATAAGGAATACAAACATAAAGAAGACTCATAATATAGTTAGCTCAGGATTGTACGTGGGAAAGCTATACATAAAAAAGTTAATGGACATATGGTAAACATCTTACTTATATATATTATGCAGCCTACCCGTTCAAAGAACGGGTCGAACTGCTAATTGCAAAATTCTATGAACTAT
Source organism: Timema douglasi (assembly GCA_901482245.1). Taxonomy (NCBI): domain Eukaryota; kingdom Metazoa; phylum Arthropoda; class Insecta; order Phasmatodea; family Timematidae; genus Timema; species Timema douglasi. The sequence continues at coordinate 18,344 of CABEEJ010008001.1, read as the reverse complement.
CAAGACACTGTTAACATATTTAATATAGTTATTTTGGGAACTTAATAAACTAATTAACATCGTCTATGCAATATAAATATAAATAAATATTAAAATCACAATATTTTACATTATTGAAAAAATATCATAAGTTATTATGTTAATATTATAGCAAACTAAAATAATAATATTAAAAAAAACTAAATAATGTTCTGAGATGGGTAAGGGCGTCGTAATACTGGGATGTATATTTGGGGGTATTACCCCCACCCCACCCTAAATGTTGGGAATAGCTTGAAAGTTGGGAATATTTACGTAGAGTCGAGCTCATTTAGATGGAAAATTCTAGAATAGCTCTGCATCATATTACTTTCAACTATGAAAGTTCTTTACCACAGACGTGTACAGACAGATTTTAAATTTCCTAACTCTCAATCCTTACTCTTCAAAGGTCCCTAACTTCATGTTTCATCAAACATTGAAAGGAAATATATTCTATATTAGATTGTATAGAAAGATTAGTTAATCAAGGCTGATAGTACCATTGTCATTGCTTACTAGTATTTAGACTACTACTTCTAACCTATTATACATTAGTAGCCTTAAGAAGGTTAGATGATGTTTAAGTTAATCACTTGATAAAGCCTGGAGTTCTTACGAGCCATAGATTTCTAGTGTTCCTACATGCAATTATTGTTAACGTCAAAACAAATAACACTTGTTAATTTTAAAAATACATAATTAATAAATAACTTATAAAATGTAGTTGCCTAAAAACTCAATTCAATGCCAAAATATAAATTCAAATTTTACCATTTTCTTGGGGGAATAAACCATTGACCCCCTGTGGGTTAGTTGGGGTATTTCATGCCCTTCTATTCCAGACACCCTGGTGTTCGCAACGTTGCTCTTGAACTATCCTTAGTCATTTGGGCATTTTTCTATTTTAAAAAGCCTAGATTTGGGAAATTCACAGCCTAAATTTGGAAAACTCACCTTCTCAAACCCCCACCCCCAATTTATTTTGTGCAACGTCCGTGGAAACCTCTTTGTTAATATTTTTTCTTTACTGTCGCTTTGGAGGTGTTTTAAGCAGCTTAGTTCTTTGCCAAATTATTTGGTAAGATGTAGTACAATTTTACTAAAAAACTAAGTTCTACTAATCATTTGATTTTTAGGGCAGGTTAATCTGTAAACATGTTATACACTTTTCTTAAATTATAACATATATACCATGTGATTTGTTATTCCTTGTGTTTTTGAGATAAGTAAATAATTCCTACCTGTACCGACCATCTTGGCACACCACATACGGTCGCTGGTGACTGGGTGTCCCAGTTCAACGGGCTGCTTCTCATCGTTTAACTGCCACAGGGTGTCCAGGAAATTGGCATAGTGGCACTCTGTGAGGTGCTGTGTTCCGTCATCCAGCCTGCAGTGGGGGTCGCCCTCAGGGGTGCAGCGAGACTCGTAGCAGCGGATAGCAAAGCATTCTTTAAGTGACCAGAGACAAAGGGAAATATATACTGATATCACTAGTCAGCAAATTTTAACTTTTTTCCTGATACCATACATTAATTTAACTGTTTTTTTAATAAATCAGGTGTGCTGGTTACAAAACATGATAAGCAAAACTCCGTTGTACGTACAGTTTTTATGTTGCAAGACTATACCCCAGGTTATTAAAATTAATATTACTACCTACTTATGTTAAGAAGGTTTGAGTGTTTGAAAGTGTTTCTCATTGATTTCGTGTTTTAAATTGGCGAATACAACTGACAGTATACACAGATTCATAATTTATGCCAGTTTTTTAGTCATTAAACCTTGTATTTAAAAGAACTACATATAAATGCTAGGGCCACTTTCCTCTTTAATGGGGTGTTTCAACTTCCTTAAGAATAAACCAACAGTAATCTCCTATCATTGCTGGGCCCCACCTGCCTAATATCGTAGCTCTATTTTAGCAATGTCCTAATGAAACCGTTCCCCTTGTTCGTCACTAAAGGCTTCTAGGTTCTTGAGAAAGAAGTTCAGATGTGAATGTAAAAAGTGGAATTTTAAAGATATCTGACATCCTAGCTTTTGATAATTATGTAATAGATCTTGTACAATTTCGAGTTAGTTGCCCTGATTTTTGCTGCTCAGAAATTTGTGGACCACTGATTTAAATAAGTAGCATGCAGACAATTCAATTGATTTGAGTTTATTTTCGAGATTTTCATCGGAACCCTTTCTTATTTGTGTGCCATTCTTTAATTTTCACATCAATTAATGTTAGAAGCTTGTTGCACAAATATCAAAAACCTTAATCCCTTTGGTCCAAGTCTTTAACAAAATTCTTCATCAGCCCCAACTTTATGTGCAACGGAGGCAAAAGTACATTTTTACGATTCACCAAGGGACCGTTCTTTACACTATGTTTTCCTGGAACATTATCTTCTCTGGCTGGTCAGTCCATACTCTGTAATGTTTTTCAGTTGCTCTACTGCCCCAAAGGCATAAAAAATATATGTGTAAATCCTATCTGCAGTCCGAGTAAAAGCCCAATCCCTTTCAGATACTCACAACTTTTCCAACAAAAAGCCTTATAATGTATTGCATTTAGTAAGAGTGACATATTTAAGACGTTTATTTCTTATTTATTGAATGTACAATAGGTATGGATGGGCTTACGATCTCATTGTGTAACAATACGGCTTTCAAGCTTAGTTTTGATGAGTTAATTTATGAACCTTCTCCATTATTCTGGATTGAATTGAAACCCCAGTAGTTCTATCAAACCATTTGCATCACTACAGACGCAATAAGGGAGCCCTGGACTCTATGTTGGATTGAAAATCTTTTGTAACTATTTCTAAAGACGGATATTTTTGTGTATTTTGCCACTAAGTTTTACTGTTGCAGTCTTGATCCTAAAAGATCTACTTGCTGCTTAAATCCTCCTCTTCAGCTAGGGTGAATTATTTCCAATTTGAGGGTGAATCAGAAATTGGGTATTTGTCCCTAAACGGCACTGGCTTTATTGCAGATAGGATGTTTGGGTAGGCTATTTCATCTTTGTTTGGGGGATAGTTGGCCCACAATAGACCATTGGAACGGCAAAAGACACGTTCTTCCTTTTCCTTTCATCCATTCTATGAGATTCACATAGCATGTGGTACAACATACACGTGGGCCCAACATTTAGTTTGATCTCCGAGATGACACCCAAAATATAAATAATGAACTGTATTCACTGTATTTTTATAGACCCACGCTGAGGCTTCACTGTGAACCACCCACATAGGTAACCAACATTATTTGACGCATTTACACATGCACAACTTTTTTTCCCATAGTGATAAAATGATAGAACCACAATTTTACAAAGACAATGAGACACAAACAATACCACTACTTACCATCATAAGTGCCACTAACAGTCAAGTGGTCTAGGGGTAGTGTGTCAGACTTCTGTCCTGTGAGTGCGGGGTTCAGTCCTCGGTCCCGGCACAGATTTATCTGATTGCTAAACCCTTACTTCACCTTTGACTAGACGTGTATTAATCACAACTTGTGAATGTGTGGAATTCTAGGCTTCCACCGTGGTTCGGATCCCACGTTAAAATGTAGGTCCTCCATTTCATCTCACAATCACCCTACCATTACACAATAGCGTAAGTGCGTACAACCCGAACGGGTAGTAAGATGCGGTGTTTATAATAATAATTAATAACAATACAATCATACAGCCTCACATCCGCCTCTGAAGGTGATGCCTAACCTCCATGCACTAGAATAATGAAAATCAGGTTATGTAGCGCGTACCGAACACCCGCTCAAGGTCATATATACTGGGGGAAAGTGAAGTTTGTGGTAGTTTGCAAATGAAAATTAATTACAAACATAAACTAACTAATATCTCACCCCTATTAAAGCAAAAGTCAGAGGCTAAATTTTAATGAAAGCAAATTATGTCAGCGTTTATATTTTATATACATTTTAGAAAAATAAATTATTAATTTCACAAAAAATGTGACGTGATGGATTTTTTCCCCATTATGAAGCTTATGTAGGCCTACACCAACAATAATTCATGAAATACAGTTGATCTCATCCATGTTACCAAAACCTTGTTGACTAGTGTATTTAACTTTTGCGCATGAAGTACAGTCAATTCGTGAATGGAGTTGGAGTAACTGACTGCTAGCAAAGAATTTGTATTGCAAGCATTGGTAGAAAGTCACTAATGTTAACCTATGTGGACATAACTATTATTTCCTTAGTAATGCCATATCATCAATCAAAAGTGTTAATACACTCTTCTAATAACATTTCCATGAAGATTACTCCTATGGTGAATGGAGCATTGAATGCAGGCTGTCATATGCTTTGAGGCGAATCAATGGGTGAATTATGTGTTTAGTAATGGTTTTGTTCGAATTGAAAAGTAAAAATTACTTCTTTTTTTAAAAATCAGTGAAAATATTGAGCAATTATATAAGAAGGGGAGGCCAAGGTTCGAATCTTGGACGTGTGCATTTAGACAGGTCTTCCAAACGTGGTTTGTCATTGTAGTTTTCCCTTTCTGTCTTCACGTTAGTGTGGGTGCATTTCATCTAGACTACCATCCTAATTCTTACTCCTTCGAATAAATATATAATAATTAATAACCCCACGGTGGAAGTGTAGGGGACGCGAGAAAAGGTAAGTATTTTCAATTTTTATATCAAAACATTTTTGAACAAAATAAAAAATAAAAAATTATCCAGTAGAAACATATAGTTTAATTTTCCTCCCATGAGGACCTCAACAGTTGTTGAATATCTGTCATGAGCACAGTGGTACTAGAAGATAAACTTTTAAATTAAGAGAAATAACCGCCATTGAATTACATGACACTCTTAACAGATATTAAAGTTCTGTTGCCGCCACGTTGAGGGAAATAAAATAAAATATTTATATTGGAGAACTATTTAATTTATTTAATTTATTTTGACCAAACAAGTTTTGAAATTTGAAAAATATCTTACCTTTTCTCTAATCATCTACACTCCCATCTTAATGGTGAAAGTACTAATCAAATAAACGCTGACCATCAAAAATGTTGTGATAACAATTTACTTATTGACTATTTTTTATTTGGCACCACGTCTTACTACCCATTCAGGTTAGATGTTTATGAGTTATTCAAATCATAATTTAATAAAATTGGGTCCTTCTACAATCAAGGGTGCTAAAGTCCCGGGCTCCCTCTTTTAAGTGCCACCCTAACACCACTGTATATTTCAACTGAAAAAAACCAAAATAAAAGCGGTTCAGAACAAATTAGCTCAAGCTCCCCAAGATACGTTCAAAATAATAACAACCACAAGATAAAGGTGCGCTGCGCGGAACTCGGAAATAGTATTTTGATTAAAGGCACCATAATTCCCCTAAGAAGAAACCGCTTTTTAACACAACTCTTGGAAACGGACTCAAGCATTGGCGCTAAGTCAAAACGTTTCGTTTTATTTTGCACCGCATCTCACTACTCTTTTCGTTTATAGGTCTCACATATGTACTAATTACGTTTGTGTGCAAAGGAATAGAAAGGTGGCATATTTTCATGGGTGGAGAATCAAAAATAATCTAGGAAGAAACACCCTAAATATACCAGACAGTGGTTCCGTTCCATCCCTAATCTCCCCGTCGTAGTCGTTCCAATCTATTGCAAGTGTGACGCCTTAGACCATTTGATCACTGAGCTGGGTAGATTTTGGGTTAAATCCCCGTGTCTACAATATGAATTATTTTTCAACATTTGTTTGAATTTTAAAAATAAATCAGATAGTTTATACATCTTAGAGATCTGGTTGAAACGCCGACCTCCAGGAGTAATCAGACTCACCAAGTTGGTGCTTGACCTTGATGTTTCTCAGGGAACATAGAATAACACAGTGACAAGCCCTCCTACATGATCTACATCACTTGCTTTAAGTGGAGAACATAGCAGCGGTGTCTTGAGGGGGGAATATAAAATAATCCAAAGCATCATCTACCAACAAAAGAAGTAACAGAAAACACTCAGGCTTCACACAATGTTCCTGCACGTGCACACTAATATAATATCGTAATATCTACATTGAAAAGTGATTTTAGATATGACGGATTATTTTGTATCGATAGATAGTTAAATCGATTGATTGAAGCAGTTCCGTGCCCGTTCATTTATAGCGCTAGTGTGTTTGGTTTAATTCTATAGTGGTGCATAAAATTGTGGACATAAACATTGAGAAAGTATTAGATGAAATTTCTAAGAAACCTTTTTCGTTAGTACTTATGTAAAGTGGTGTAGGAACGGGGGTGGGAGATGGGTGTAAATTCTCCCCCCCCCCTACCCTCCAAATAACATAGTAAAACATTTAGATAACGTATAGACAAGAGGCAAGATACAAAGTTCATATTAAGTTAACATAATAAAAATAAAGTGTTCTTAGAGCGCACATTGAAGAGAGTTTGAAAACTCTAATAGGGATACCAGCTACATCAGCTACTGCAGAAATAAGTTTTTCAATGCTTGGACGCATAAAAAACTATCTTCACTCCACGATAAGGCAACGTGTCTGCTGAATGCATACCCTGAGAGGCTCAACAAACTTGAAATCGCAAAACTAGTTGGTGGTTTATAGCTAGTAATAATTATAGTGCAAGGGTGTATGGAAACCTACTTTAATTTTGAGTGTTTCATAATTTTTGCCTGAGCCACATCAGATATAGTTTTTCTTAATTGGTTTGTGTGTATTAATTCTAATGTTTGGAATGACTAAAATAAATTAGAAAAATGCACAACGGGACCATTAAATACATTTATCACTCTTTATACGCGACCTCACTTTACGCATTTTCATTATAATTCGATTTTTAAAATGCATGGTCAGCTGTAATTTCGCAGTCACCCTGTGGTTGTGGCGTGACCTTTTGAGCACACTTTCCAGTGAGGACAATGATCATTACTGTACAGTTTGGTGTTAGGGGGGGTGGTATTGACAACATTGGAGATGTATGGGCAGAAGTTAAACAGTCCCGGATGAAGGGAGTTTGAAAACATATTTGGTCTGAAGTTTATGACTCACATGATTTTGATCCTGAACACGATCTTTCCTATTCAAGACATGACATCGTTGATATAGCAATATCTGTTGTATTTGAGGACGTAGACCAGGTAAATGTGGATGAGTTGCTCCAATCCCACTCAACAAAACTCACCAATGAAGATCTTCAAGAAATTGAGAATAGCATAAATGATGACGAGGAAGAGCCCTATATTGTCGAGCCTATCAAACCACTTTCGACAAAACAAATTGTTGATATTTTAAGCACATTGACAGTGCTATTATAATCATTGAAGAGAATGATCCTAACATGGATAGAAGTGACCAAGTTGCCAGAGAGCTTCAGAGTTATTTGGCTTGCTACAAAGAGTTCTATAGAGAAAAGAAAAATGCTGGAGGGGGAGCGAAATGCGCGTGAAATAACAATATCGTTGCGGGATATAGTAGTGCACCAACCAGAGCGAATAAATCCAGATTATTGGCTGGGGAACCCGGGACTGCAACATCGTCCCGCATGGTTCGCTGCGTTCACAGTTTTCCCGTGTCCCGCTAGTCGTTTTGGTTTCATACGGGGGTGTTGTATCATCATGTAACTTGACGGAGCCTTATGAAGAACAATAATTATCCTCCCGTCCTCGACAAAAAGCCCTTGATCCGTCCTTGCCTCCACCCCCATGGACCCCAACCCAACCAGGAAAATAACCCCAATCTCCCCGTCATCAGCACGCCATCCTACCGCGAGAGTGTTATTCTTTGAACTACCGCGAATCTCTTCGCGTTGGTATGACCACGCTCAATCCCGCCATTGATTTTAAATGCTAACCTATTTCAAACTTACAATTATTAATTGATAAAGGAAGGTTAGGTTAAGGCAGAATATATATTACAGATGATAATATTGGAGAAATATTTATATATGTGATATAAAGTTATTACAATTGATGCGTTTCCATGGCCATAAATATAAACAAAAAAGTATTAGTTAGCCACCTCCTCAAATATTATATTCGCCTAGTAGAAAAGCATAAATGAGAAAAAAAAGTGAAGTACATACCACGAATGAAATAATCTATATAATAGAACAAAAGAATAAATATAGTATAAACTATAAAGAAATGAAACGCAAATTGCAGTTGCTCAGATGACCTTGATATAGGACTTAGAAACATATTAAATGCGCCCCACTATCAATCCCGCGTTGGTGTGCGCAGGTAGAGTACATACGTATTTATTTGCGGTCATCATTGATCTTTCACTAAATTATTAGTGTGATTTTATAGCATCACATTATAAAGGACCCCATTATAATGGACTTGGCTTATAACGGACAGTTAAAAAAAAAGTGCACTAATAGTAATAATAATAATAATAATAATAAAGGATGATTATTTTTATCTGATGAGTTTTACTTTTCCAAGCAAGCGATTAAACACCGATCATTGTGTGACTGAAAAAGAAATTGTCGCCAGTGTATCTGAAGAAGCAGAATCTTCGGAGGAGGAAGAAGAACATTACTCAGCCTACAATTAAGGTGAAATAACATTTAAATTTTGTTATTCAATACGTTTAACAATCGGCAAGTGAAAATGTGTTTGCGTGTTATGAACACTTACAGCATCTCTGTCAACAACTGAACAACTGAAAAAAATAAGCAGCAAACAAACCCTGCAGAAAATAAACTATGTTTTCAAACCAATGAGTTTAAGCAATCAACATTAACCTGGACCACCTTGTTCTAAAGATTAATGCAGTGTATACGTATACACCTTTTCCAATTCAACCAATGTTGAAGACGGTTTTTTATTTGATATATAATAAACACCTCTTTATAGCTAACTACTGTACTTTCATTGATGTACTCTCTGCTGCATTATACCCCTATAAGAATTATTTGTTATAAACCGGACTTTCATTAAAAAGGACAATCCTCAGTCCCTATTAGTCCGTAATAAGGAGGCTTTACTGTATACACAGGGTGTTCCCGAATTACACAGGAAGTGGTAGGAGACCGAAAAACTAACTAGAGATCATCTCAGTTTCGCTTCCTTTCAGAAAAACAACAAAAAACTAAACTAAATCGAAATATAGGTATTACATAAAATATGTTGTTTTTTTTGTTTTTTTTTAATGATGGCCTCCAGCCCGGATACAAGAACAGCACCTTTCACAGTCAGAACGTGTGGCTGACCGATATTAAAGATATTTATCTCATGTTTTGGTCAAATAATGTTTCGATGAACTTAGCACACCTCATTGGATGTTTCATACCGGTTTCCTCTTAATCTAAGCAAAGTATCAAAACAAATGAAAGGTCGTCGTTTTAATAATAACTCAATGTTTAACAACTTTTATAACAACGTGTTTTTTGATCAGTATAACATTTTTAGTGTTATTTCACTTTTTATACAGAAAATATGTTTATTTAATATTTTAATGTTTGCAATAAAAGAGAGCTAAAAGGAACTAATCTAAAGGACATTTTGATTTAGTTTTTCGATCCCCTACAACTTCCCAAAGTTTGGCTGTTTATTAAGGGAACGTCCTGTATATCAAAAGTGACAGCTATCACATGACTTGACGCATGAGTACATGAAGGTATAGTTTATTATCTATCTGTCAGATTCCTATGAATAGTGGAGACCTGTCCAGATTGTACGCACACATGATGATTACTCTAATGAGTTAAAGATGAGGAAAGGAGTACTTTAGAGGTAATCTACCGTCATTTACGTGAAAGGAAAGTGGGAAAACATTAAGGGAAAACCACCCTCATTAGAGCCAACCAGGATTAGAACCCCGATCCCCCAGCCACTAGCAGGCCAGCCTAACACAAGAGTGATGCCCTAGACCAGCATTTTTCACACTTCTCCACGGAGGCCTGAGGCTACGTTATAATTCTTTTAGGCTCCGTGAAGCAATCTTAGACTACTCTTTATTTGTTTTTCACAATATAAAATAGTAGCAGTAGTTAGGATTGCCATTTTCTTTAAACCTGAATAAAGGACATTTCCAAAGGTACAGTCAGAACAAAATATTTTTTCTATTTTTTTTATAATTTTATATTTGTAAAATTTAACTGGCGTCAATGAATGCTCATAATATTAGTTTCAAAGTTTTTATGAGGGTTCATGCATGTATTTTTTTTCTGGTGCAAGGTATTCTTCGGTCGAAACAGTTTGGGAATCCTTGCCTTAGACCATGTGACCACCGAAGTGGGATACTCAGTGTTTTCAACATGTGGTACGTCATATTTAATAAATAGTACTGTGAACCGCAAAGAATTTCTCTCGCTTTTAACTTAAAATATAACGGTGACCTGGTGGTCTAGGGGTAAGGTGTCGGACTTCTATGCTGGGGGTCCACGGTTCAATCCTCGGTCCTGGCACAGATTTATCTGATTACCAAACCCTTTCTTCACCTCTGACAATACATCTTGTGAATGTGTGGAATGCCAGGCCTCCACAGTGGTTCGGATTCCACGTTAAACTGTAGGTCCTCCATTTCATCTCACAATCACCCTACCATTACACATTAGCGTAAGTGCGTATAACCCGAACGGGTAGTAAGACGCGGTGCTAATAATAATAATAATAATTCAAGTCAAGCAATAATAGCTGCTCACTAAACAAGATGTATTACTTATTCTCTTTAATTGGACCTGTTTGTATATAATCAGAGACATTTAACATTCACTTTCTAGGGTCACATATTAAATCAACCCAGAACTTACAAACTAACTTAACTCTAGGACAAAAAAAAAGTTTTAATGTTGTTGGTTCTTCACTGTGAAAGGGGAATCCTTCAATAACACTAATTAAGATATTTCAACTATGCCGGGCATCGAACATGGGACTCATAGCTCATTAGTAGATGCAATTTTATTATTATTATTATTATTAGCACCGCGTCTTACTACCCGTTCGGGTTATACGCACTTACGCTAATGTGTAATGGTAGGGTAGATAAATCTTTGCCGGGACCGAGGATTGAACCCCGGCTGCCAGTACAGAAGTCTGACACCTTACCCCTAGACCGCCAGGTCACCCTAGACGCACTATTGACAGGGAGAGAGGGTCCAACGTTAATCGCAAGTAAAAAATGTAGTTTGGGAACCATTTTTGTTTACCTGAAAAGTTAATGTGTTGTTGAGGTATGGTGCTTGTTTTTATTAGTAGTATAAGGAAGAGGGGAAGAGTGGGTTTTGAGGAAAGTCACTCCCGTCATATGGAAAAGAGATGTGAAAATCACAACTGTAATAAATAAATAAATATCTAATCATGCCTTTACCTTACGAAGTAGGCACAGTTTGTTATTTAGGAGCTTTTTATTTGTGCAGTTTTACAGAATAGGTTTGTTATATAGCAGTTATATATTTTTGCAGTTGTAAAGCTCTCTGTTATTTAAGATATTTGTATTTGTAAATTTTGTACATAGGCTGTTTGTTATAGTTAACTCTTATTTTGCGCATTTTATACAGCTATGGAAGAATATTTTCTAGTAAATGTTCTTTAATTATTTATTCTGCAGCATACTAAATTAAAGGCAAGTTTAGAGCATGTGGCAGCTTGAGCCTATTACACTATATACATAAAACCATCAACTAATGAGTGAGCGGAAGGGACAAAGTATGTTAACAAATATTTAAGCCAAACTGTACATTATTTTAGTTGTATTATTTTAAAATAAATAATGAAAATTAGATAAAATAATGTTCTGGTAGTGATTTGCCCTTGACCTCCCAATTGCGCAGTTTGTGCATCCCTCGAGCTGTTTATTTCCCTTGTTTTATGGCGGGAGAGTGACGACACCGGATCAGTCGAATTATGTTCCTCTCCAAGATGTGAGACATTACCACTAATTGAGTAACCTCATCACTTTAAGTACGTCGACTAAACTGCTAATAGCCGTGGAGCTTCAAGACACAGGAAGAGAACGTTGTCAACAAAAACCCTGTGCAAATAATCGTTTGTAACAAATGTTTCTCTTGGGGGCGACTACGGAGGAGTTGCCCAGTTCATTTGTGACTAGAGTGCATCAACGTACCTGGTGAAGTCGGGATGGGAGACATGCCCCCTACTCCAATATTTGTATTTTAAAGTACATCCCCTTCAATTTAGAATTCAATCGACTGATTTATCCAAATGGTTTAGGCCTACTTACAACATTTAAGTTATCAGTTATGCCCTTATTAAACAGAATAACCTTTTTCCATTAATTCAGACTGTAGCTCTGCAAGCGCAAGGAGGAAATATAGCTTTTCTATCTAACTTATTATTTCCATATGGTGTATAATATCATATAATCCACGATTTTACAGGTAAGAACGCAAAGGGACTATCCTCTAGCACATATTATTATTTAACCACAAAGTAACCTGCCTCAGTGGTGTAGTTAGCTAACGCGCTAGTTTCGTGTTGAGTTAGACTGTCGAGAACGGGGGGGATCAAAGTTCGAATCTAGGTCGGGTGAACTGGGGATGGTTTTTCCTAAATGGTTATCCAATCTCCCTCCACGCAAATGTGAGTTCACTTCCTCTAAATTCAATCTTACCTATTCCTAACCCATTAGTTTAATTAGTACTTAAGCGTACAACCCGAAAGGGTATTAAGACGTGGTCCTAAGTAAAATAAATTAAAAACTAAGAAGTATATTAGATTCATTAGTATTTTTTATAACTTGAATCTTCAATAAAAATACTTACAATCATTATTGTACAAAAGTAAAGTTATTATATGTCCCTTCCGAGCAGTTGGTCACTTTACAATTTCAATAGCTTCTATAGATAAATGGGGTAAGGGGGCGGGGGGGAGGCGGGAATAAGCTATGGTATGATTAGCACCGTCTTTAGTTTGGTATTGTACCATGAAGCCCTCATTTAAATAGGAAATGCTTAGAATTATATTGGGTAATCCCCAGAGTTCTTTGACTTCCAGCACTCAGGGGTGAGGGGGGGGGGTTAGCCCTGAAATCCTTTTATTGCGATAGTATCCCCACTGATCTATTTACGCTGACATATTTGTTCTAAGCCCCCAGGTTACGTTTCGATCAAAATATACCTTTCAGGATATATTTTTCCCTTTTGTTATTTCTAGTTCTCCTTCCAGGTGAATTTTGGTAACGTTGCTAAGCTTGATCAATGTTTTTGCTTTTCTATTTTTTAGATTGAGTAGGGAACAGATTAAAATGCGTTACAATCTTTATTGTGATCGTAAAACATATAATCTAATACACAATTTTGATAAATGTCCACGTTTCATGAGCCCCTGAAACAGAAAAAGGGGTTCATGCAATTCCGTCTGTCTGTATCTCGGCTTAGAGCTGAAACCATTTTACTAATAGGGCTAAAACCTCTTATCTAGGGTTTTCACAAGTCTCCCCGTAAAGGAGTTTGTGGAATTAGATGTATAACCCTACAATTAAGCGTAGTTTACAGAAGAAAAAAAAGAGAAAATATTTGTTTTTTCAAAATCCTACTTTTCCCATCCCCAATTAAATACTTATATGCAGGACGCCCGGTAAGACGTGATGTAAGCAAAGATAGAAAACTATATCAGAATCCGACCACACTCATGCGCTATTGCAGTTCCCAGATGTTGAGCTTCGCTCGTAGAAAGTGCTAATTTTATAACCAACAAAGCAAAGCCTTAAAATTAAAAACGTATACACCTTTTATGTTGGCGAAGTTAAACTCTCTTAATATGGATTGGAAGCAACAGTTTGATCAAATAGCAACTCATTTCGGTGGAATCAAGGTCTAAAGCGTTACTGTCACAGTACACTAGACTGCAAATGACGGAAAGCTCGAGGTTCGAACTTTGGTGGGGTGTACGGAAGGTGAATTTTCCAAAAGGGATTTTCACTCTCCCTTTACGCAAATGTAGATACACTTCCACTAAATATAACCTTAATAATCCCTAAAGTCATCAGCGTAATTATTACATAAGCGTATAGCCCGAACGGGTAGTAAGACGCGGTGCTAAAAACAAAGACAAAAGCAACCAAGGCCATAACATATAGATGACATTTCCTTTCCTGCGCTAAAGACCAACATACTCATGGACAGACGGGCGCGGGCATTACATTTGAGCAAGGTCTACATTGTTTTTAATAAATACCATTGGTTCGTAACTTACCGTATAAGATAAATATGTTACTGAGAAGAAGTAGACCATGGAGATATAAAAGCTCCATGAGGTAGACTATCTCAGCCTAGCTGGTGCAGCTTGCACCAATGGTCATGTGTGGTTTAAGATATCAGGTTCGCAATAAATTTAATTGCCTGTGATGGAGAGACTTAGGGTCAGTTTCATAGTCAAACTACAGTACGACACCTAGCTAGACCAGAATGGAACGGGTCAGTTTCATAGTCATATTACAGTACGACACCTACCTAGACAAGAATAGATCGGGTCAGTTTCATAGCCAGACTACAGTACGACACCTAGCTAGACCAGAATGGAACGGGTCAGTTTCATAGCCAGACTACAGTACGACACCTAGCTAGACCAGAATGGAACGGGTCAGTTTCATAGTCAGACTACAGTACGACACCTAGCTAGACCAGAATAGAACGGGTCAGTTTCATAGTCAGACTACAGTACGACACCTAGCTAGACAAGAATGGAACGGGTCAGTTTCATAGTCAGACTACAGTACGACACCTAGCTAGACAAGAATGGAACGGGTCAGTTTCATAGTCAAACTACAGTACCACACATAGCTATACCAGAATGGAACGGGTCAGTTTCATAGCCAGACTACAGTACCACACCTACATGGACCAGAATGGAACGGGTCAGTTTCATAGACAAACTACAGTACGACACCTACCTAGACCAGAATAGAACGGGTCAGTTTCATAGCCAGACTACAGTATGACACCTAGCTAGACAAGAATGGAACGGGTCAGTTTCATAGCCAGACTACAGTACCACACCTAGCTAGACCAGAATGGAACGGGTCAGTTTCATAGTCAAACTACAGTACCACACATAGCTAGACCAGAATGGAACGGGTCAGTTTCATAGCCAGGCTACAGTACCACACCTACATGGACCAGAATGGATACGGGTCAGTTTCATAGTCAAACTATAGGATGACACCTAGCTATACCAGAATGGAACGGGTCAGTTTCATAGCCAGACTACAGTACGACACCTACCTAGACCAGAATGGCATGGGTCAGTTTCATAGTCAAACTATAGGATGACACCTACCTAGACAAGAATGGAACGGGTCAGTTTCATAGTCAGACTACAGTACGACACCTACCTAGACCAGAATGGCATGGGTCAGTTTCATAGTCAAACTATAGGATGACACCTAGCTAGACAAGAATGGAACGGGTCAGTTTCATAGTCAAACTACAGTACCACACATAGCTAGACCAGAATGGAACGGGTCAGTTTCATAGTCAGACTACAGTACGACACCTACCTAGACCAGAATGGCATGGGTCTGTTTCATAGTCAAACTATAGGATGACACCTAGCTAGACCAGAATGGCATGGGTCAGTTTCATAGTCAAACTATAGGATGACACCTAGCTAGACAAGAATGGCATGGGTCAGTTTCATAGTCAAACTATAGGATGACACCTAGCTAGACAAGAATGGCATGGGTCAGTTTCATAGTCAAACTATAGGATGACACCTAGCTAGACAAGAATGGCATGGGTCAGTTTCATAGTCAAACTATAGGATGACACCTAGCTAGACCAGAATGGAATGGGCTAGTTTCGCGTTTCATACGCGAAACTAGCCCATTCCATTCTGGTCTAGGTAAGTGTCATCTTGTATTTAGTATAACCACAGTTGAGGCGTATTTAGTCTGACTATGAAACTAGCCTCTAAGACTTGATTCACATACTGGTGGAAAATAGAGTGCAGATCACTCTGGTAGTGTGTCGTAGCAATTTTACACGCACCCAGAAATGTGTGGAGTGTATTTCGTCGCCAACTATACCCCGATATTTTAGGAAGATCTTTATCTAACACGTACAAAAATTTTATTAGTTCAACTTTCACGTATTCATACGTAAAATCATGTGATCTTCAACTGTTATTTTTAATACATATTAGTTACTACTTATAAAATAATACTAGGCCTAGAAATATAGTAAAATGTTATCAATGTTGGCTGCAAAAATATTTTTGTATTTTTTTTACATCCATCTTAGTCTCCACTAGGGTCAATTTTATAATCAAGCCATATATATTATCTACTGCCGGATTTCTAGGCTTGTCGTTGCTTCATTTGCCCTATAATCTAACTCAAGACTAGTACAGGCACAATAACCAGTCCCTGGCCGTTAATTTATCACTATGAAAGGGTAAACCCACATTTAACCAATGATAATATGTGATTCAACTATATATTCGTAAAAAAATCAAGGTTTATAAGGAGCTTATCGTCAACACGTGTTGTTTTCGAAAAAATAAGTAGCTATATTAAGTTTTTCCACGGTATTTGATGTGTTTAAAGAATATAGAGAATCTAATTACATTTGCACTGATTGTCCCATACCAGTAGATCAGTGAAAGGCAAAACGGACAAAGATGAACATATTTCTGTCAGTACCAAGCAGACTGAGATTGCCTTGAATCTCAATCTCACGCGACCTCGTTTCTTCTAAACTATTGTGTTGGTTCACTTCAAATCAATAAAAGAGTTGGAATTAAGCTTATTTAAAAAAAAAATGTTTACCCGCAATAGTTATTAGCGGAATACTTTAAAGCAGTGATTGGCAACCTAAGGACCTATGACTGATTTTTATCGGGTCCGCAATAAATTTAGCAAATACACAATTTTGTTCATAAAAATAGGCGGATATAATTACTTTATGAGTGATATAATGTTGAAATTTTTGGCTAGCTAGTTTTTATAAACCAGCCCACCACAGGCCCGTGAAATCAAAAATGTTGCCGACCCCTGTTTTAAAGAGTAGAGACGAGGAAAGTTAATAAAAGGAAGTGCACCCGAATTTTTGTGGAAAAACTTATACGGTGTACCCAGCCGAGATTTGAACCACGACTTTCCCGTCAACGACCATCCACTATATTGCAAGACGAACGCTCCTGGACCACGTGACCACATATGTGGGTATTTAGGGATGTGCCATATAACAAGTCGCCTGCTTGAAAGGTATCCTCGAAGCGCAGGCTATATTTGGGGCCAGCAACATCTGTATACGGACAGACGATGGTCTAAGCTTCCTCGTGACGTCAGGGAGGGCAGTTACTTGTGACTCATGTGTTGGATCTTGCTCACATTTCTTTCTCGATTCGGCAAATATCTTGAATGTAGATTATTTAAACTATATAATATAAATATTGTTTTGTCATAAGTCATAACAAAATATTAACAAATCATAGTGTTAGAATATACCTTTAATAATGAATTGTTTGATATTATTTCCTATACTTTGCATTGAAAACAGAATGTAGTTGTAAGGATATAAAAAAAACTATGTCAGTTTGATTCGAATCGGTTGAAGCTCGCATGCCGGTTGTGCATAACAATGACAGTTTCCCACAATTTATGTTTTTCACTTTGGTTTTTCCATAATCTTTTCACGTTAATGAGGATCCATTTTTTTATGCTCCCCTTCCCACCTAGATATAATTTTTATAGCCAATTGTATTAAGGTATAAAGCCGTGTATATGTGATTGGTGCTGAAGAAGACTTGAGAAAATCAGGTGGACAGACAGGGTGACAAATGAAAAAGTCCTAAGAAGAGTGGAAGAGAAGAAAACCATTTTGGATATGATTCTTCGGTGCAAATCAAACTGGATCGTATACATCCTTAGGAGAAACTGTCTTCTACATGACGTCATAGAAGGAAGGGTTGAAGGAAAGAGGAGTTCAGGAAAAAGGAGGATTCAACTACTAGGTAACTTGAAATATAGAAGACAATTCTGAAAGCTGGAGGAGTCGGCAGAGGACAGAGTACATTGGCGGTCTTAGTTCACTGACAAAAGAAATGGACATGTCGTGAGATAGAACACATATTAATAATAATAATAGTAATAATAATAATGATAGCAATAATAAGTACTTCATGAGCTCTGAATTCTTGTAAACCTCACTTAAATAATGTCCTTAATCACGTAATATCGTGTTCACAAAAGTGAAAGTATGATACGTTGATCAATCACATTCATTAAAATAAAATAGTTTCAGTAAATTCTATGAAAACGATCAACACACATACATACATACATACATACATACATACATACATACATACATACATACATACATACATACATACATACATACATGCATGC
>CABEEJ010008000.1:0-26541 GCA_901482245.1 Timema douglasi | reverse complement strand
ATAAAATTGTTATGTTCAACCAAGTAAATCTTTACCTAATTTACTGCCTCTCTCACCTTATAGAGATTAAGGGGGGGGTTGCAAGCTGATCACTTTCAAGGTAGCCGATAGGGGTGACAGAGGAGGAGGAGTGGAGGGAATAGATGGCGTAAGGAAGTTTTGTTTGAAAAGAGCGAACTCGGACAGCTTTTGCGAGGTACTGGAGGGAGAGGAGGATGCTAACTTGGAGAGAGTGGTCGGAGTGGAGGAGAAGGCGAGAGGGCTGCAGGAGAGGATCCTCCATGCTAGCGAGGTAGGGATACCCAGGTTAAGAGCGAGGAGGAATAACTGGTGAACTAGGGAGCTCACCAGTCTGAAAAGAGTTAATATTAGGTTGAGGAGAGTTTGGCAAGCGGCGAGGCAAAGAGAGGTGGAGATACGGAAGGAGAGGTTTAAAGAGGCGAGAGATGAGTACAAGCGAAAGGTCAAACAGGAAAAATGCAAGGAGTGGAAGAGGTTGGTGGAGAGCGAGATGGATAGACCGTGGGGTAGAGTGTAAAAGGTTGTAGCTGGGAAGTGTAAACCTAGCACGATACTTAGTGGTATGGAGAAGGAAGGCGGAGGATACACGGTGGATGCGGAGGAAACGGTGAAACTGCTTCTCGAAGGGCTGTTGCCGGACGATGTGGTAGAAGGAGAGGAGAAACGTCCCCGGGATACCCGGAGAAATGCGAGTATCCCGAGAGGTGAAGATATGGTGAGGGTGACGAAGGAGGAAGTGAAGGAGGCGGTAAGTAGGATGAGGTCTAAGAGAGCGCCGGGAGAGGACGGTATAAAGGTGGAAGTGATCAAGGCAGGTTATGAGGTATTAAAAGGAGCTATGGTAAATGTGATTAACGGTATGCTAGAAGAAGGGGTATTCCCCGAGGTATGGAAATGTGGAGACTTAAAGATATTTCTAAAGGGGACGGAGACGTCCCACAGTAAGCTTAAGTCATACAGACCGGTAATCCTGTTGCCAGTTATGGGTAAGATGGCAGAGTGTGTGATAGCAAGTAGGCTAAGTCGGTATCTGGATGGTATAGACTTCTTCAGCGAGAAGCAGTACGGGTTTATAAAAGGTTTAAGCACGGTTGATGCTCTCAGGCAGATGAGGAGAGAAGTGGAGGAAAGTGAGGAAGGGTATGACCTTGGGATGTTCCTTGAAATCTCTGGTGCATTTTATAATGCGTGGTGGCCGAGGGTGTTGGAGGTTGGGAGAGCTAAGATGTCCCAGAAATCTATTGAAGGACTACTTCAAAAATAGGAAGGCTACGTTAAGAATGGAGGGGGTGGTTGAGACCAAGACCCCGTCGAAGGGGTGCCCCAAGGTTCGGTACTGGGACCGCTATTGTGGAACGTGGTGTTCAATGGCTTTCTTAATGGAAATTATGGCGAAGGTGTGAGCGTCACGGCGTATGCAGATGATGCATTAGTGTTGGTAAAGGCGGATGTGAGAAGAATATTAGATATAGATAATAGAGCGGAGGGAGTGTTGGGAGAGGTGTTAGAGTGGGGTAGGAAAAATAAACTGGTTTTCTCCTATGAGAAAACGAGTATCATGATGTTGAAGGGAGAGTTAAGTCGGAGGAGGAGGCCAAGAGTGATGATGATAGATAGAAGGGTGAAGTACGAAGAATGTGTGGAATATCTAGGTGTATGGATAGGTGAGGGAATGACATACTTTAGACATGTAAGAGAGGTATGCGAGAAGGTAAAAAGGGTATACATGAAGCTGGCGAGGCTGGCAAAGGCAAACTCAGGTTTTAGCTGCGGAACGATGGAAGTGATGTACCTTGGCATCGTAAAGGCGATCATTACCTATGTATGTGAGATGTGGAGTAAGGTGGAGAGGAAGGTACATATGAGGTTACTAAAAAGGGTGCAAAGGACGATACTACTGGCAGCAACAAAGGCGTACAGGACGGTGTCGCACGAGGCGCTGCCGGTCCTGGCGGGGATTCTGCCAGTATATCTGTTGGTGAGAAAATGTGTAATGAGGAGGGGGGATAGAGGAAGAGGTGTTGAGAGGCGTGAAAGTAGGGCTAGAGTAAGAGAGGTGGTGATGGAAGAATGGCAAAGGAGGTGGGAGATCTCGGCGAAAGGTAGGGAAACTTATAGGTACCTTCCAGACGTGAGAGAGAGGATGAGGAAGAAGTGGTTGAAGGTAGATCACTATACGATGCAGGTATTGACCGGACATGGGGACTTTGCGGAGAAACTGAGGAGCTTTGCGTTGGCCGAGACAGGAGAGTGTGAGGTATGTGGGGTGAATGAGGACGCTTGGCACTCGGTAGCGGAGTGCCAGAGGTTCGAGGATGAAAGGGTAGAAATGGTAAGGCTGCTAGCGGATGAAGGTATGAGATGGGAACGGAGAAGTATGGTGAGTAAGGATAGGACCTTCGCAGCGTTCACGAGAATGGTGGGGTGCAATAGGTAGGAGGAAGGAGAGGGAAAGGAGAGAGGGAGAAGTTAGGTAGGGAAGTGAGTGGCGGATCCCGGCGCTGTGATCCGGAAACGGAGATTGGCACTTGGGCTGAAAAGAGGAGAATCGGGAAGGAGAAAGCCCGGGGCTACTGCTGGAACCGAAAGGGGGAGGCTGTTGCGCCCGGAAGAAGGAAAAACGGAATGAGGGCCCAATGCCGATCTTTGAACCTGAAGTGTAAGGGCGACGAGGTCGGCACTTGGGCCAAAATGGGAGGCGGTTCGAACACTGTGGTGGGTACCTCCTCGTGGTCCCCGCTGGGCAACGGGATATCTGGCGAGTGCCGGGCATGCTTAGTGCTTGGTGTGAGCCGGTCTTCCGGCTAAACCCCACCTCCCCCAAGTGGTGAACACCCGCTGCAAGGGGGGCCTCCAACTCTCACATGCGGGTGCAAGCATATGTGGCGGGTTTTTCCATGTTACTGGTCCTACAAGGGGTGGTTGCACTGTAGAGGGCCTCAGAGCCTATGAACAGTGTAGCTGGAAAGATGCCCGGAAATGGGATGTGGAGAAAGGATACGTCTGCCCTATATTCACTCAAGAGTAGCCAGGGTTCCTCCACTGTCCTATATACACCCGACAGTAGCCAGGGTTCCTCCACTGTCCTATATTCAGCCGACAGTAGCCAGGGTTCCTATCACTGTCCTATATTCACCCGACAGTAGCCAGGGTTCCTCCACTGTCCTATATTCACCCGACAGTAGCCAGGGTTCCTCCACTGTCCTATATTCACCCGACAGTAGCCAGGGTTCCTACACTGTCCTATATTCACCCAACAGTAGCCAGGGTTCCTCCACTGTCCTATATTCACCCGACAGTAGCCAGGTGCAATCTATGCTCTCAGTCGGCAAGGATACACATCTGGAATATTCTTAGCTAAAAGTTATATTTGAAGTACCGGTACCGGTTATCTAATTTTGTGTATAAATTTCTTTCAATAAAGATAAGTTTTTTAAATTATATTGTATGAATATTTTCATTCTATACAAAATATCCCTACTAAAAATTGATCATTTTTTAATTATCCATACATTTTATTTACATTTATTTAGGACCTTGAAAATTACCCGTTAAATTAGTTATAAATAAATGTATGTAGATTTCATTTTGCGGTTTTGATCCTGTTTATTTTTTGGCAATGTCTAAATAAAGAAAAAAAAATATCATTCTAAGTTAATTTAATTCCATAACTCATGACCATGTGGTAGATTTTGATCCATTCAGTTTGTATACCTAAGTACTTAAGTATTATTACACTAATGGGCTAAGAATTTGGAAGGTTGAATTTAGAATAATTGAACCCGAATTTGCGTGGTGGGAGGGTGGAAAACCATATATGAAAAACCTCCCCAGGTCACCCAACCGAGATTTAAACTTCGATCTCCCCATCCTCAGCAGTCTAGCTCAACATAAAACTAGCGCTATGGTAAAGTTATAACTACGCCACTGAAGCGGGTATATTTCTAATTTAATTTTGTTTCATAGCCCACGAGGTCATGTGATAAATTTTGTGAGGCAAATATGTCCTAATCTGATGACGTGACGAAAGTTGTGTGTCAAGTTGGTGGTTGAATAAATATATTTTTCCGCGCTTAATAATCATGCATGGTTTCAATTTAACCTCATTAATTCTCAAATGTGAAAGGTGTAGGCCTATATGGTCCGATGATAAGCAAAAATCGAAATAAATTACTATCAATACATGTAAACTATTATCCAATAGCAGCCAGATCTGGGGAGATTTGACTTTTCCACACGGGTAGTATCCTACTCTAGGAAAGTGGTGAGAGCCCTGAGCAGAATATGTTGTGTTTCTAGCTGCAGAAGAAGAGAGTAAAAGCTATTGAAGACTTTGCATCACATCCTATCATAAGCCTCGCCCAGAGCCAGCTGAAACTATATTTGAATTGGCTGATGGCAGAACACAGGAAGTATTGCATCAACTGAGCATTAAATGAGCTAGACAACTTGCAGACAACTACGTTATATCATAGAATCAATAGTTATTCTGTGGCCCTCAAGAAATCACTCTTTTTGAAAGAGTACCTATAACATGTCAAATGACGGGAACTTCCATCCCCTTCTCAGATCTCGTGTCAACGCAGGTGATCCTGGGCTCACAACGGAGTTGAGCCCATCTCCGTGAGACAGTGGATGTTGCTTGGTATGAACGTACCTGACAACGGAGTTGAGCCCATCTCCGTGAGACAGTGGATGTTGCTTGGTATGAACGTACCTGACAACGGAGTTGAGTTTCTTGCCAATGCCCAGCTCCGTGAGACAGTGGATGCAGTTCTCACACGGGTCGCCAGCACCCACTGGGAAAAACACCTTTATACATACACATCATTATTAAACTAGACATTCTTTAAGATTCCTGTTACTTTTAATCTAGTGACATTTCTCTAGTTTGGAATAAAAACTTAACATACACAAAGTCAAATAAATTGATTCTATCTTTATCCATGCTCTTGTTTTAATGTCGAGAGTTGAACTAGTTTCCTATTTACAGTAATAACCTTTAGGAATAACTGGTGTTTTTTACTGTCAATCAAGTAACAAGTAACTCAAACTTGCATAGAATGAAATATTCCTTTTATGTCTCAGGCTTGGTAATTAACTAATCCACACTTACCGTGTATCAATGTCAGCCCTTATAGTAATAAAATGACTAGAGACAGGTAGTCTTTATTTTGAATATTGTCTTTCAATATGAATTGGAAAAAAAAATACACTCTAACATGAGGGACAGAATAAACACCCAACCAGTAAAAAGTTTGAAATGTAAAAAAAACTATCAACTGGGTAACTTATTAAAGGTATAACATTAAAAAAGAATATCCAATATAAAGGGGTGTTTAATGATAAAACATGGATTAATGTTGTTGCTCAGTAAAAATATAGCAATAAAATATTTAATATATTTGAAAGGTTTTCATTCGAATCTCACAAAGTTATGGGTCTTAAGAGATATTTGATAAAGTTTCTTCATTATACTGTACGCCTTAAACTAGAGTAATGGGTGGAGCGAGATTGGGAACACCCGGACGAGTTTCGAACCCAGCAACTCCATCACAAACAAACCAGACTAAGCGTTCCTCCTGAGTAGATCCCGTGTCCACTGGGACGAGTCTCCCGAGGTTAGTAACTAGGAGGTTTACTGGATCGGATGCGAATTGTTCTGTGACGTAGGCGGTAGCAAGTTATATCAACCCTCGAGAATAAACACTTTGATTTATTAAATCAATTTTTTTTTAATATTGATTCTACAGCGAGGCATTTGCATTACAGAAGGCAATTATTTTTTGTATTTATTTTTATATATTCATTTCCAGATACTATTATGCTTTGCATTATGTGGATAAATGTAAATCTTATTATTATATTACATTGTGATGTTAGTTTATTTTAACTTTATATTATAAATGGTAAATTAACTCTAATTTGTTAGCTTAATGTTTAGGTGGATTGTTGTAAACCAGTTTGTGTGTTGTTAAGTATTAATTACCTTTTAATTAAATGGGTTTAAATGATTGCTTTAATGTTATTATGGCCTTAGATACAAAAATTGATATAACCACCATCATAGTTTAGTATTTTTTCCTCTTAATCTTTAAGGATTTGAACATGAATACAGGCTTACTCTGCTGGGTACAGAAATAAAAAAGAAATCCATACTTTTTCTAAGAGTTATTCTGCACAAAGTTTTCTGGGCTAGTTGTGTTTGTCAAAATGGTGATTTCAGATTAATTTCAAATACATACACTAGTTTACGGCAGTGTATTATTTGTTTTAGGAAATATTTATAGCTATCTACTAATAATTATTGTGCCAATGTGGTCCACAAAGCGATAGCCTGACCTTGATTGGTTAAGAGGCCTGCAGAGGGGAGCCAAGACAGTGTCACTCAAGTGTCCAGCTCTATCACAACCTTGATAAAACTATTAGTAGTATCGAGGTTTGGTCTTCACTGGAATGAATACAAAACTCTATTCTATGTTTCTATATACAAGAGAGATATGTAAACATAGTTTTAAATGAGAAATTTTGCCCCTAAAAAAGTTAAAATAAGGGAGTTTTTGAGTTGATCGTTAAATACCTAAATTCTAGGGAAATGAAAGGGCAATGGTATAGGAACATAGAATGGAGATTTGTGAATCGAATCATATAATTTATTGGTATTATTATTATTAACCTGAGGTAGCAACTGGTAGAATTTCCCTGTACACTAACGCCATGCTCGGCAAAGGACCGGTCAAACTTTGCTCTGAACGTAGGAGGGGGTTCAGTAACGAAATTATAATATTATATTTTATAAGTTATCATTATATTCACATGACACCATTAGCTATGATAATAGCTTTGTAAATATTTAAATGTTTACATCAACTGAGCCAAAAAAATATTGAGTAAATGGATTTACAAATATATTTATCAAACCAAGTTAAAACATTTAGATTTTTTTTTATAAAAAAAGGTATAAAAACAAAGTCTATTTTGAATCAAAGGTTTTTTATTTTTAAATAATCGTATAAACTGTACATACCGGTCATGTAGTGACCACCACTATCATATATTCTTTGGTTTTATGTAAAACCATCTGACATTACTGGCAGCGTATAATAGTTATTATAGTAAAACTAATATTTTAAATAATAAAAGCCTTTTTTAAATAGAAGTTTAGTTGTTATTGACTGTAAACTTGTATCCTCTGTTAAGATATACCTAGTGAAAGTAAGCCATCACTGCTCTGGCAGGATATACCTAGAGAATGTAAGCCAACACTGCTCTGGCAGGATATACCTAGAGAATGTAAGCCATCACTGCTCTGGCAGGATATACCTAGCGAATGTTAGCCATCACTCCTCTGCCAGGATATACCTAGCGAATGTTAGCCATCACTGCTCTGGCAGGATATACCTAGCGAATGTTAGCCATCACTTCTCTGGCAGGATATACCTAGCGAATGTTAGCCATCACTCCTCTGGCAGGATATACCTAGCGAATGTTAGCCATCACTCCTCTGGCAGGATATACCTAGCGAATGTTAGCCATCACTCATCTGCCAGGATATACCTAGCGAATGTTAGCCATAACTCATCTGGCAGGATATACCTAGCGAATGTTAGCCATCACTCCTCTGCCAGGATATACCTAGCGAATGTTAGCCATCACTCCTCTGGCAGGATATACCTAGCGAATGTTAGCCATCACTCCTCTGCCAGGATATACCTAGCGAATGTTAGCCATCACTGCTCTGGCAGGATATACCTAGCGAATGTTAGCCATCACTCCTCTGGCAGGATATACCTAGCGAATGTTAGCCATCACTCCTCTGCCAGGATATACCTAGTGACTGTAAGATTGATTATCATCCGGGCTATATACTGATTAATGAGTTAAGTATTATGGTAGCATTTTAAGAAAAGGGCTTGGCGATTAGACCACATATGCTGGAGGTCTTGAGTAATCCCTGTAATGAATATATTAAAGGGACTAAAAAATCGATTTTCATCGTTTGGCATGTTGTGGTAATCTTTAAATTTTTTTTTAATTTTCTGTATTTCTATATATTGCATAACCAAGAGAGCATCCTGATGATATTAAAACTTTGACCCGTCTGTAAACGGTAATCGGGTAAACGTTATATGTACAATGCCTCTTACCAGCAGCCTCCAAATATGCAACTATTTGGGTTAAATATTATTTTATTTGTGTCCTTTTAGTCAAATATAGAACAATATTAATAGAGAAATGTATGTTTTTATCTGATACATGATTTATTAACAAATATTATAAAATGACCTCATAAAATTTAGGCTATGTGTCATATTATAAATTATACTGTAATATACTCTATAGCAGGGATGTGTAGAGGTGAAGTTGGCCAATCTGGACTGAACTGACTAGAGTAGTCACAGCAGGAAGTGATGAACAACATGTTCTGGTCTAAGACTTTATCTTTGTGCTTTTACCCGACGAGTCCATTGTGGAAGATGTTGCCGTTATGAGAGAGATGGCCAACCGTTGTAGCTTTGGAACATTCACAAATCGGATGCTGCGGGATCGTTTAGTGCAGGGGATCGCGGATGAGACAGTTCAGCGCAAAATGCTTTCTAAAAACGAAATGAATTTAGATGGGGCAATTTCCATGGCAGTAAGTATCGAAGCAGCAGCACAACATCAACGTGTGACGCGGCCAACTTCCGCAAAACTGGTGGGGTACCAAGACCAAGAAGCAGGCCCAATGGAAGTACACATACTATCTAGAAACTACCAATCTCAACAAAGAGGTGCCAATAATCAACAAAGATTTTCTCCAAGTCAACAAAAGGATCAACGCTGTTATCGTTGTGACAAAGAGCATATAACCTATGAATTTCCATGGGCGAATGCGATATGTCGTTTTTGTAAGAGGTTGGGTCACATAGAAAGGGCATGTAAGTCGAAGAGACAAAATTATGTCAAACAAAGAGTGCAACACCCACAAACCAACCATTTAGCACCCATGAAACCTGCAAGATCAGAATTAGATATGGCACATCAGCTGTTTTCTTTGGGCTCTGAAACTAGAGACAACCCACCCTTCCACATAAATGTGATGTTGACTGGAACTAAACATCACATGGAGATCGATCCAGGAGCAGCCTTGACAGTTATCAACTCAGTGTACCGTAACTACAGACTGACCCGTCACCAACAACTGTTTTCAACTTACCCTTTTAACAGAAAAGTCGAAGTCTCGTTCAAGATCAACTATTACGCAACAGAAAGACTTTGGTGTACGTACTGCAAGAAAACTGTGAAGTGAAACTCAGCCATCCTCACCCCTTCTCTGAACTAAGACACTCGTCCAACGCGCGCATACGCGAGAGTGCAGTTCTAAATAACCGTATCAGTGGGCCAGAAGTCCGTTGCTACCCCCCCACCGCCCGTTGCTATGCGAGTGTGGACTGTGTTGTGAATGTGTAGCACCTTGTGATTGGACGTCTATGACGGCATTATGATGTACCTCTTTCCTTCCTAAGTTTCCCCGCTGGGCAGAATCGAATATAAGCTTGTGTCTGATCGTAAACATTACTCTTTGATGCCGATTAGGAATAAGCATAACTTGGGCAGATAGTAGGCCCCTAGGACCGTCTTATAAAATGTAAGCTATAGTTATTGACAGGAATTAATCGTCGACCATGGACATTGCGTATGTTAGGTCGAGGTTCGAATCCTGGAGGAATTTTAGCTTGTTTAATGTAAATTGGGGAAAGTAATCTTCGACCATGAACTGTGCATATTACAGGTCATGGTGCGAAGCTTGGAGAAGTTTATCAGATTAAGTGTTAACTAGGGAGATTGTTCTTGAATCATAAAGATGGTAAAATTGAGGTCAGGGTTTAACTCTTGGAGAAATTTGGCAAGTTCGTTTCTTAACAAGAATATTTAGACTTTGACTTTAAACATAGTAACACTTAGGTTTTGGGTCTAGTCCCGGTGGATTTTAAAGGGAATCTTGACTTTAACCTTTAGCTTTTGGTTTCAGGTCAGGGTTCGAATCATGGTCGTAACTAATTAATTTATCTGTATTATTGTTAAGTGTTAGGGTATTTGTAATGTTTACGGTCTGATGTATTTATCTCATTTAGGTTAGTTTATTAGTTCACGGGAAATGTTAACATTAGATTATTTGTATTGTTTTCAGTCAGATGTTTCCAAAGTTATATTTTATTACTACGAGGTTCAAGACCCATTAAATGTTAGTTTCATGGGAAATATTGACTTGCGGTTTTAAAGACTTGATAGTTTCAAGGGAAGATTTATTATTTGTAAACCTTTATATTTTTTTTATTAGAGACAATTTCTCTTTATCATTTTGGATAATTATATCCAATTTGTATCTTTATTTATAAAGAGAGTTACTTTATCCTTTATACATTAGCATTTATATATATATATATCAAAGTTTGATATCCAATATTGTACAAATTATCCAACGCTGAGTAATATGAAAATAAACGAGCCCTTGGGCTGTACTTGTTAACCTTTGTTAGTTCTTGTCTGATCTCAGACTACCTTTTGGTTAGGTCCATTAGACTTAGCCTTAGCTTTTCTGGTAAGACAAGAGTGTTCTTGAAATAGTCGATGCAGGATGACATGGCCTCTCTGTGATTACCCTTTTTTTTGTAATTTAAAACCGCGCTCTATGTGGCGACTAGTTGAACTTAGGTTATGGGACTAAGGGACGGTCACATAGAGGGCTAGGGCCGGTTGATCAGTAACCTATGAAAAAATATGGACCTATAAACTAAAACTTATGAGTTCCGATATTCATCTTTGCACCTGGGGAACTGAACAGCCTCTTTGTATCCTGGGCAGGTGTAATGTGGAGGCCACATACAATGGTCGGTCTGCTACTCTGCCCGTAACAGTAGTGGAAGGAAATGGGCCAAGCCTCCTCGGGAGAAATTGGTTCAACGAGTTGGGAATTAAAGTGCAAGGAATTCACCACATCACTGATAGTAAGTTCATGAAGACAGTACAGATATTCTCAGCTTTTGAAGATCACAAACTAGGAGAATATGTTGGACCACCAGTTTCATTAAAAATGGACCCCTCAGTTCAACCTCAGTATCTACAAGGCCGTCCAATACCACTGGCACTGGAAGACGATGTCAATAGAGAGATTACAAGGTTAGTTGAGGAAGGGATATACAAACCAGTATCATTTTAAAAGTTGGCTACACCTCTAGTGATTGTGCCAAAGCGGGATGGATCTCTGCGGTTGTGCGAGGACTACCGTAGCACAGTTAATAAAGCGCTATACCCTTTACCAACTGAAACTGAAGCTTTGCATGCCTAACAGGTGGAACCATATTTTCTAAGCTTGACCTTGCACATGCTTACGCCCAAGTTAAAGTGGATGAATCTTCTAAAATATTGACGGTTAATACGCCAAAAGGTTTGATACTGGTGACAAGAATGCCTTTTGGAATTAGTGAAGCACCAGGGATATTCCAGAGGCTGACTGAAGGTATATTAGCAGGTATACCAGGTACAGTGGTACTCCTGGATGACATAATTATATCGGGCAACGAAATAATATACATAAAAAAGCCGAACAAAAATCGCGTTATTTTATGATGTTATTTCTAAAGAATTAAAGTCTTCACTAGTATATTTAGACTCCCCCCAAAAAGATCGATATTGGGTCCACAAGCGTCAAAACTCCGTATTAAAATTTCGACGTCCGGTTAAAATGTTTGACATATTACTAGGGGTTGTACATTGTTACATCTTGTAACGGGTCCCACGTTATGGGAGCCATTTGTTACATTACTATCTGGCCCCTACGTTGTGCGCCAGTTGTAACATTACTATAATGGGCACCACTGTTTGGTGCCAATTGTAAAGTTCTTGTAACTTCCTCTACGTTGTGCGCCTATTTCTATCTTACTTAATAGTTATTAACACTCCCATACATTAGGCTTCACTTTTTGTGATATAAATAAATAACGTCAGATAAAGTTGATATTAGTTTATTCAATGATAGTAATTGATAACTTTGATAGAAAAAGATCAAGTTTTATGAAGGGCGAGCACACGTCTGTCCATCACAATGACTGATGTCGCAGTGGCTCTGAGATTGCACCACTCGTTTGGTATATCTCATTCCAATAGAGCTTACTATAATGTTTAAGAACCGGAAACTGTATCAAATTAAACAAAACATTATTCTGGGTTGTTCGAGAGCCGGAAGTTAATTTTTAAAATATTTTAACATTGTAGTTTTGACTCAACTTTAAGGTTACACACTGAAGTTATTTACCGTAGCTGATGTCTCCTACCTTCAGGGCGTGAACTTAAAAACAAGAAATAACTAGTAATTTCCTAGTTAGAATCTGGTAGCTATCATATCTGAATAATTTAGAAGAAGTGCTTTAATTGGCAAGTAATAAAATATATAATTCAAATAAAAATTATATATATATATATAATTAAGATGAGAATATTGTCAATGCTTTCAAATATTCTTTAGGGTCAAATCAGGGACATTACAACATCTTACGTTTATCGCATTTTTATTAAATTCTTCATTTATAAATTTAAACAAATAAAAAAGGTAAATATTGACTATTGAGTCTAAAATTATAGAAATAATTCATTGTTCTACAGACATTTCCCCTAAGAAGTTAAAGAAAAAAGAACAAACACATTTTGAGAGATCTACTTTACTTACTATATGGAGTTAGAGAGTTATTTCATTAAAAAATAGTAGTATTTCTGTACAACTATAGAACACAAAATTGTATCAATATCTCAGAAATTATTGGTTTTATAAAGATATATTTCAAATAAAATTTTTATTTTATTTTTAATAGTACTACAATTTTGCAATAATAAGTTATTTAATGTCTTTACACCAACGTCCCTCAAGAGATTTGAACCAATGAGAGACACTATCTATTTTAAAAAATCCCAAACTCCCGGATATGATTTGTTGTCTTTATGGGGAAGGGTTTGTAGTCTGCACCCATAAAAATGGTTGGAGGTCCATGCCAATTTGGACCAAACCCTTCGACATTTGTTTTTTATATGGAGGGGTGCATAATTGCTTAACCTACAAACTTTTCGGACAGGTAAAAAGGGTATTGATCTCATAGGTAATCGTACTACTCTAATAATTTTAGGATCACAATTATAAAATAATTGAAACTATAGGAATATTTGGTTCACCTGGTAATAGTTTCCATTCTTGTCACCACACCAAACCACGTGTTCTAGACCCAGTTTCTTGAGCAATTCTTCCAGTATCTGAAATAAGAGTAAGACAATAAACATTATATTGGTGGGATGTTAATAGAGTTAGTCGTCGTCAAGTGTTATTTGAACCTTTGAAGCAACAACATTAAACCTTGACCGGTAACACAAATGTATAAACTTTATACTCAAACAAATAATAATTAACAACAACACAGCTGGTATCACACCTGTGAGTTTACCCCAGGTTGGTTTATTTCTGGTGGAAAGAAGGCCACAAACTTACCCAAATTTTGGTTGGAAGAACAGTTTAAAAAATGAAACATATCGTTGTGTCCAACATTGATAACATTTTACTATATCATTAGTTTTATTATACAGTTAATAATATGATATATATATATATATCAAAAATGACAGTTGCACATATCACAACTTTATGTATGAATATATTAAAATTATTTTAGTGACGTTAGCAACTAGCAGATTCTGTTCTTCCTACCAAAATCTACCTATACTTCGTTGGCATGTAAAATAAAGTAAAAATATTGGCCCATGATTCCAGTTGTTTTAACGTCGAGGTGCTGGCCCATGGCAAGTTAACTCCTGACTATTTGGAAAATGTCGGTTATGTCCTGGAAATATGTAGATATCTCCTTTTAGTTCGGAGTGCAGCAGATCGTGGTATTATTGTATTTTTCAATCTTCAAAAGGTTATTTTTCTACTCAACAATCAAGTCTTAGGAACAAGCGAGTGGACAGCAGATGCGCATCATAGTTCCGCAAGAGTCAGCAGAGGTCAATATTTCAACGGTATCGGAAACACTGGAGCTGTGCATCAGATGAACACGAATACAAACGTGGCAGAAACAGGAGAGTTCTCTAATTGATGTGCTCTAGGCAAAACACACGGGAAGCCCTTCAAGACGCGATTGGATCGACCATAGGTGGTTGGTGAGAAGATTAATGATAATGTCAACGGACCGATTTAAGTGGAGGGTTTTTTAAACACAAAGCACGTTGTGTGTTTTAAGGACGATTATATCAAGTATTGTCACATAATTTTAACGATATTTACTTCAAGCCGTAACGTATCTCTAAAAACTCTTCGGCTGAAACTATCACGATAAATACCCTTGATAAAGAAGTGGCTTCAGAATAACAGGAGAATGACGTGAAGTCAGAGTCATCGGAGCATGAAAATGATTTCAAGATGGCAAAAGAAGAAGAGTTTCCAACGAAAATTTCACGATCAAAACGTAGACAAGCAGTCAACGAGGGTGACGTCGGGAGACTACGTGCTTTATACAGCTTCCACTGCAGTTGACGACTATGGAGATCCTGCCTCATAAAATTAAGCCATGAATTCAACGCAGAAAGGACTGGATTATGTTCATGAAAGAAGAAATTAATGCCCCGATAGAAAATGTCAAGTGGGGCTGATGGAACATCCAAAAGGTGACAAAATAATCAAAAATCTTTTTGTTCTCCACACGAAACTGAATACCGATGGGTTATATCAACGATTCTGAGCTCGACTTGATGCTAAGGGATATGGTCAGAAAGAGGGCCATTAGGGCGCAACGACACAGCGCTTTATGTGCTTGCAGTTGCTACTGTAGACAAATTGAAACTGTGTCGGTTCAATGTTAAGACGGCTTTCCTGTACGGCACACTTCAGGAGGAATTGTACATGCGTCAACCGGAAAGGTTCAATGTCGGCAGTGACCAGGTGTGCAAACTCAAACAAGGTCTATACGATCTCAAAATGTCTCCATGGTGTTAGAATTAGCGATTTTTCAACTTCACTAAAGAACAATAAATTAGAAGATAGCTCAGCTGGTCCTAGTCTACATATCCATGAATGCAATGACAAGAAATTGACCATCACCATCCATGTGGATGATGTAGTCACTGGAAGTGATCAAGTCGTGGTCGATGAGCTCATAGCTCAGCGTAATCTCAACTTAAAGATAACAATGGACTCACTTCATAAGCAGATCAGCATGCTCTAATGTTCCCTGAATGGGAGTACGAGGGCAAATTCCAACACGTTAGAGTTAAATTCCTGAAAACCATACGGTATGACCAATCGACACACCGTGTGGTTTTCAGGAGCTTAACTCTAACGGATCATCACATTTCGCGAAGGTTTTGAAATAAAAGAAAGGAATATTAGTATTAATGGGATGAAAAAGTATATTTGAAAATTGAATAAAGGTTTTTAGAGTTACGTGTGGAGACACTACTCTATGGGGGGTTGGGTGAGAACCTCCCAAACCACTGTTCTACACTTCTAACCTATCCGAGCAGGGCTTTGGGACATCGGTGACACCCTCTAGTGTCTATGACGTAGTTCCCAAACCCCTGGATAAGAGGATTGGTGGCACCAGGAAGCTTTACATAGAAGACTGTGGCAGCTTCCAGAAGGAGCTCGCTTGAACACTTCCTGGGTATTTATATCGAACAACGTTTGGAAGGTATCTTCTAATGTCAGTGCGTTTACACTCAAATTATCACTGAGCCCTCCAACACGCACGAGGAAACCTCAGTGGCAACGTCTTGAGGTGATCGGATGCCACATGTACTGTACCTGATGATGGCAACACGAATATATATAGAAACTGACAGAAGCGTACTAGATAAACGTCGAACGTATTTACAAGTAAATGCAAGGAAAAAACTACTGTGGATTGCTGTATCGGACAAGAAACAGTAAGAGAACATTTAAAGCATTCAGTGATACGGAATGTATGGGTGACATCAACTCACGATGGTTGACGAGCGGTGTAGGTAGCATTGTCAACTATGGAAGAAGAGTTAGTCACTGCCAGGGAAGGTGTTATGGAATTACTGTGGTTGAAGCGTCTTCTTGGCGAACTTAGTGCGAACATTTATGAAATGACAATGTTCCATGTGGATAACGCAAGGGCTGTGAAATTTACAGATAAAACTTAGTTCCCCTAAGAGAACTACCCGTTCAAAATAGAGGTGCGTTCCTGCCCTTACTTTTAGCCCCATTAATCATCGGTGTCATCAGTTATTTATTCAACAAGTAGATACTGGAGCACACGGAAAATATGATATTGGTGTCCCCGGAAACATTGCACCGTTACGAGAAACACCACAAATAACTGGCATCGGCCACAAATCTAGTGGTCTCCAAGTAGGACAAGGAAACGGAAAAAATCCTTGCTTCAAAACTTGAAAAGTCTAAATGAATTTTATACCAACAAGTGCTAGAGTGAAATCTGCACTATAGTCAGCACCCCCCACCGACTGGAAATACCGTCACAACCACCCCTGAAGTGTCTGTACTTCCCATCCATGCTTTACTCAATACTGTACCCGTACAGGAACGTAAAAATGTCGAACTTTTACTAGAAAGTATTATTTCCTGAGGTGATATCTCTTGGGATGCAAACGGGTAAATGAGTATTCACGATACGCCTCTCCATGAAACCAATATCGTGGATTTAGTCAACGATCTTGTCAGAGCTAGAAGAAACCATGAACCGTCGGGGTGGCAAGAGTTTCAGCGGCGCTCCAAAATATAAACGTCCCGAAATAATGTATTGTAAGCCCGAAACACTTGGCACCCATTAGAGATCCAACGCCCATAACCCAACCACTTACACCGTCACGGCGTCCTAAGAAGAAGAAACTGAAAAGGGGGGACGAAAATAGGTGGCCGCCTTTCCGAGCTTAATGGATCGTTTAGCTGACATCTACCACGGCCCTTCTCATCCTGCAAGATTTTCAGGGGCGGTGTCGCTCATAAAGGCGTCCAAGAAAGATCCGGCCAAAGTACGAGAATTACATCGTGCGCAGGACGCTTATACCATAAACAAATCGGCGATAAAAATGTTCCCACGCAACAAGTCCGTTGTGTCAAATATTGACGATCTCTGTAAAGCCGATCTCAACGATCTGTGAAGTCCCAGCTAATATAATGACGGTGCCATGTACGAGCTTACCGTTATTAACGTGTTTAGCAGGATGGCCTGGGTGAGGAAGCTTCTCTCCAAGACAGGGATCGTTGTGAGGGATAACTTTTAGGACATTTTCAAACAAAATAGCCGTAAACCTCTAAGTTTACAGACGAACACGGGGGCAGATTTTACGTCACGCCTAGTCCGGAAATTTTTCAATAAAGAAGGCATGTATTATCCATAATCCGGACGTGAAGGTGAGCATCGTGGAACGACTCAATATAACTCTGAAAGGGTTCATGTGGCGCTACTTTACCAAAAATAACATGTATCGCTATGTGGATGACCACCATCATCTCGTTGACAGTTACAATGGCGCAAAACATTCCAGTGAAAATATGGCGCCTGCAGACGTTTCAGAAACCAATGTGCTTCAAGTCAGAGACAATCTGTGCTGCAAGCGCCACCCAAACTCTAATAATAAGGCAAAACTCAAAGTAGGTGACATGAGGTGTATGAGCAAATTCAAAATGTGGTTTTAAAAGGGTTACGAGAGCCATCGAAGAAAATGAATGTTAAAAGTCAGCAGTGTCGTGTTGCGACAACCAGTCTTCTACAGGTTGACCGATCTTGATGGCGAGGAGATGGAGGAAACGTTTTATTCCCGAAAGATACCCTCACAAAATTCTTCACGAAACTACCTTACCGTCTTATCCTCGACAGACAGTGGGAAGTCACTATTGCCGAGTTCCAATATCCTTGTTCTTTCGCCACCGTACCTGAAAGGCAAAATATTGTATGGTACAACTGGATGGACGCTAACAGGGTGAAGCAAATATTCAAGGTTCACATCCCGCCTGGAAATTACAGCATTATCTATGAATTGTTCAAAGCCCTAAACGAAGTGGAGGCGTTTAAAGGGGATTTCGGAGTTGTATTAAAGTACAAAAACCCTAATAAAAGTGGACATTATTTCTTTTTCACCAAATATACAGCTGCTAGCTCTATCTAGTTAACTAAGTCTACAGCTCGGTTTTGATTATAATACTAATATGACCAAAGTCACCGTACGCCACCAACATTCTAATAGGATTGCCCTCTCAAATGTACATCTATATGAATATCGTCGATCCTCAGACCGCGGGTGACATTGTGGCACCGCTTTTACGTATAGTCGTTATTAACAACAATAACTATGTCTACGGCATACATAAAAGAGTTAGCTATACTCCGTTGTACTACGTGCCCGTATTTAAAAGGAAAATTTAAAAGCCTTGAAATAAATATAAGAACAGACACTAGTGAACCTGTACCATTCGATTTTGGAAAGGTGTGCGTGGAACTTCATTTTCGACGCTGCCCAACATGAACTGTCGCTAACATAGATACTACGTAAGCCAAACTGGAAAAAATATATGTTCGATCTACTACGGTGTCCCCTATCAACGGGGTATGGAATAGGAAGCTTTTTCAGGGCCTTTTCAAGAGCGTCGTACCGTCGCCAATCAGCATTGTTCTCTCAAAGAAGCCCTATGCCAGCGTGTCGGCAAGGCTGGAACAAGCCTGAAACACAAGGTGGAGCAGAATATCGACACATTGATGACCGGATCAGGCTATAAATGGTGTCGTAATAATCACCGACGTCAGTCTTCTGTCGTTGCCTGACGTAAAAAGGTCAAGAAATCAGCGGTATATATTTTCAGTTGAAATGTCGTTTCTACACCCTCAGTCATGTGATTGTGCCAGCAGTGAACTCAATCTCTTTTCCTTACCACCCCCGCAAATCAGTCTTAAAGTGGACGCTGTATCCAGTACAAAGCTCTTTTTTCAATTACCGATGATTCACCCATTTAATTTACCGTTAAAGGTCAATGCGAGCTATATATAGATCTTTCACAGACCATGCTCTATCTCAGGGTGGCTATCATGAAACCGAAGGTGGCTCTTTCACAGAGGTGGTTTATATCACTCCCGTCAACAACTGGTTGAATTCGCTATTCACACAAGTGGATGTGTTTTTAAACCAAAATCTAGTCCCACCACCCATCAACACGTATGCTTATAGACCGTACATTGAGACGATGCTCAATTACAACAGTGAAGCCAAAATAACACATTTGGTTTTCAGTCTGTGGTTCGCAGACAACCCCAGAATCTTTGAGGGAGGGTGATAGTGAGTATGAGGGTGATAGTGAGTATGAGGGTGATAGTGAGTATGAGGGTGATAGTGAGTATGAAGGTGATAGTGAGTATGAGGGTGATAGTGAGTATGAGGGTGATAGTGAGTATGAGGGTGATAGTGAGTATGAGGGTGATAGTGAGTATGAGGGTGATAGTGAGTATGAGGGTGATAGTGAGTATGAGGGTGATAGTGAGTATGAGGGTGATAGTGAGTATGAGGGTGATAGTGAGTATGAGGGTGATAGTGAGTATGAGGGTGATAGTGAGTATGAGGGTGATAGTGAGTATGAGGGTGATAGTGAGTATGAGGGTGATAGTGAGTATGAGGGTGATAGTGAGTATGAGGGTGATAGTGAGTATGAGGGTGATAGTGAGTATGAGGGTGATAGTGAGTATGAGGGTGATAGTGAGTATGAGGGTGATAGTGAGTATGAGGGTGATAGTGAGTATGAGGGTGATAGTGAGTATGAGGGTGATAGTGAGTATGAGGGTGATAGTGAGTATGAGGGTGATAGTGAGTATGAGGGTGATAGTGAGTATGAGGGTGATAGTGAGTATGAGGGTGATAGTGAGTATGAGGGTGATAGTGAGTATGAGGGTGATAGTGAGTATGAGGGTGATAGTGAGTATGAGGGTGATAGTGAGTATGAGGGGGATAGTGAGTATGAGGGTGATAGTGAGTATGAGGGTGATAGTGAGTATGAGGGTGATAGTGAGTATGAGGGTGATAGTGTGTAACCAGTGGAAACACCTAAACCTGACTTAAGCCTAACTAACCAAACCCTGGTGACCGTTGGGGTACATCCCCTTACTGAGAAACTACCCAAGGTACCAGCTGGGAAAAGAACCCGGAACCCCTAGGCTCGTGTTCAGGTGACCTGACTCTTGGAGAGAGGGAATGCGATGGAATGGTTGTACATAATTAGAGGCTGAGACAAGGTTGTAAATAATACAGTTATATTCATTGGTCCGGAAGAGTGACCAGTTGTTGTTTCTGGTCATCTCTCAATTTTAACAAGTTGGTAGAATGTGGAGAAATTGTGACTAACCTTCTCCATGGGCAGAGCCTCCCCTGGAACTGGGGCGACTCCCTTCGAGCGCACAGTGACTGGGACTGGGGGCGGGGGGCGCCTCAGTCTGGCTGGGACTGCAGCCGCGGGTCTGCCCGCCTCCAACGTCAGAGTCCCTGCCCCAGAGAACATGTCTGGAGGCGGCACAGACACCACTCCACATTGTAACTGTCTCTCGTGGTCTGCGGTGGGGATGCAGACACAGAACAGATTCCCAGGCATGGCTCACTCACAGACATGCGTCAACAGCTGGACCAAACAACCAGACACACACTGGGCTACTTATTATTGTACACATGTTAAACTATCACGACCCAGTAGTAGAGTTGTTACATTTGGCGCCCAACCAAGGGTTTTACCTCCCATAGCAGTTACAAAGAACACACACTAAAACTATGTCATAGCCTACACGACTGTTTATGACTGTCAAAATTGAACAAATATGGCAGGTAGGATCCGAATATCTTATCTAAAAAATGTAATAGTTTGAATCCAATATGATCCGTCATTAGGCTTATTTATAAATCAATGTTAAAAAATAATTATAAGTTTAGAAGGAAATATTGGGATAATTCAAAGGTTATCCATTGTTAGTTTTTACTAGTTGGTAGTCATTTCAAACCTAGCCTAGTGATCTTTATTAAACCACACCATATGTCGAGTTGAAGTTAGCCTAGTGACAAATAGTGAATAACAAGGCGGGGATTTATGCATGGGTGGCGAGCGGGTTGCCTAATATAGGGGATGAGTTGGCATGGCTTTAATTATTTATGATTTAAGTCTGCAATTCTCGTATAATAATTTTTCCAACTTTTTTTTTTTGTTTTTTATGTATGTATTTATTGTGTATATGTGTTTAATTTATCATATAAAATGTGTGCGTTTATATGTAGCCTATTTTATGGTTTACCTGTTTAGGTACTCATGAAAATGGTTAGTTCAATTTTTCTTATACATAGCTTGAACTTTAAATTAAAAAAGCTCTAATGTAGTACCATAATAATGCTCTAATGTTCTACCACAATAATGCTCTAATGTAGTACCATAATAATACAATAAATTTAATTGCCACGCAGTCTCAGTTCACTGTTGGTCTCTACTTTTTTCGGATTAAAAGAAATAATCTAAAATCGTTCGCTTACTAAAGAAAGACACGTGGAGAAAACTGTTATGAGTATATACAACTAATAAGGTTTTATAGTACATATCTACAGTAGATTAAATATAACTACTATAAACACAATCATATGTTTCACAACACACTATATATATTGATATATTCAATATTGTGCCTGTGGAAGTCGTGGAGAATATTATTACTAGCACCATATGAGATTTCCTCTCAATTATGTCAATAAGTCGATGAATTATTTTTTAAATTTTAAACTGGGTATTTAGGGATAAATGTATGCCTTAAAGTATCATTAAATACGTATTAAGGCCATGCCTTTGTGTTTAAAATAAAGTTCATTCTACATATTAAAAACTACTATTTAATATAGAAACCAAATTATTAATCTTTATTTTTTCCAATAAATAATAAGCTTCTTCTGACTTACCCTTAAAAAGGCAATGGAGTCAGATCTTCAAATCTGTTGTCAATTGACATATCGATTAGTCTTATTTTTCTCTTGTCATTATTAAGTTTAAAACATAATATAGACCTAATTGTGATTAGATTATCAATAATGATTGTAACAACTGGCTGCCAAACCGTGTTTGAATGGTCCACCGCTCTAAGGCACAACTCCACTAGGTAAGGCACAACTCCACTAGGTAAGGCACAACTCCACTAGGTAAGGTACAACTCCACTAGGTAAGGTACAACTCCACTAGGTAAGGTACAACTCCACTAGGTAAGGCACAACTTCACTAGGTAAGGTACAACTCCACTAGGTAAGGTACAACTCCACTAGGTAAGGCACAACTCCACTAGGTAAGGTACAACTCCACTAGGTAAGGCACAACTCCACTAGGTGAGGTACAACTCCACTAGGTAAGGAACTAAATGAAACAAGGCTTATTGTTATCATGGATCAAATAGCTCAGCTATCATATCTGTTAACAGAGGCTACAGCTGCATCTAAATGACATATACTTTATATTGAGAAACGACACCTGGACATGGGAATCTAAACAGAGCCCTACGGCTAAGTATGTCAATGCTCTAACCACTGAGATATCCACGAGTTGTGGAATATAATATTTAGATGAGGCTATAACCGTAATAATTGTTAAATATAAAATATTTGTTGTTTAATCCATCATGATACGCACATCCGTACAGTTTTCGTGGTACGCACGATTGGCGGTATGAAGCCCTCCGTTATCTGACAGCTCATCATCTTAATTGATCACTCATATGTAGCTGATTATTTCCGCATGTCTATCACAGACTCTGCCTTCAATTTGAGTGAAGAATGACCCTGGGCACTGGACTTCTCTGTAGTGAAGTGGTTATAGCGTTGGCGTACTAAGCCAAAAGGTTCCAGGTTCGATTCCTGTATCCAGGTGTAATTTTTCAATTTAAAGAACATAAATTGGTATTATTTAAAAAGTTCGAACCTCTCTTTAAGTATTTGTTTTCAACTTACCTGCAATGTTCCTCAAAACAGTTATATTCCCGAGTGTTTTGATGAGAATCTAAGATACGAACCCTGTAACAATTCACTCCTCTGTGGTCTTCCTCAGAATGAGGTCCCAGAGAGCAGTGTGAGTGATAAGTGGATTGCTAATTGGCGGTGTTAAATGAGCTGTAAACGGATGTTAGCGAGATAACATAAACACCTGGCCAGTTCTAGAGAGTTGGGAATTGTGTTCCTAATTAGGTACATATCATTCGGAGACATTCTCTTACACTGGGCATAGCGACTTTTATAGAATCAGATATAATCTAATTTATAGAAGTTAAAATAAAATTATTTTAGTATTTATTCTCTCATAATTATTTTAATTATTAAAGTTAGTCGTCATGTGTTAGTAACACATCATACTCAAACAAATTAGAGTGAAAATAATCACACAATATAATCCCTCTACAATGAGTTAGACTATAATATCACGGATATAAAGATTGATCAAAATACAACCCCAGAAAGAATATGATGAGTCAAGTAAACAATATTCTCACAAGTCAGGGCCGCCAGAATTGCGTGTTGTGTCCAGTGGAAGGAATACAGCAAACAATATTCTCACAAGGCTGGCCCGCCAGCATTGCATGTTGTGTCCAGTGGAAGGAATATAGCAAACAATATTCTCACAAGGCTGGGCCGCCAGCATTGCATGTTGTGTCCAGTGGAAGGAATATAGCAAACAATATTCTCACAAGGCTGGGCCGCCAGCATTGCGTGTTGTGTCCAGTGGAAGGAATATAGCAAACAATATTCTCACAAGGCTGGGCCGCCAGCATTGCGTGTTGTGTTCAGTGGAAATAATATAGAAACCAATATTCTCAGAAGGCTGGGCCACCAGCATTGCATGTTGTGTCCAGAGGAAGGAATATAGTAAACAATATTCTCACAAGGCTGAGCAGCCAGCATTGCAAGTTGTGTCCAGTGTAAGGAGTATAGCAAACAATATTCTAAGAAGGCTGAGCCGCCAGCATTGCATGTTGTGTCCAGAGGAAGGAATATAGCAAACAATATTCTCAGAAGGCTGGGCCACCAGCATTGCGTGTTGTGTTCAGTGGAAATAATATAGCAAACAATATTCTAAGAAGGCTGAGCCGCCGGCATTACATGTTGTGTCCAGTGGAAGGAATAAACCAAACAATATTCTCAGAAGGCTGAGCCACCAACATTGCATGTTGTGTCCAGTGTAAGGAGTATAGCAAACAATATTCTAAGAAGGCTGAGCCGCCAGCATTGCATGTTGTGTCCAGAGGAAGGAATATAGCAAACAATATTCTCAGAAGGCTGGGCCACCAGCATTGCGTGTTGTGTTCAGTGGAAATAATATAGCAAACAATATTCTAAGAAGGCTGAGCCGCCGGCATTACATGTTGTGTCCAGTGGAAGGAATAAACCAAACAATATTCTCAGAAGGCTGAGCCACCAACATTGCATGTTGTGTCCAGTGTAAGGAGTATAGCAAACAATATTCTAAGAAGGCTGAGCCGCCAGCATTGCATGTTGTGTCCAGAGGAAGGAATATAGCAAACAATATTCTCAGAAGGCTGGGCCACCAGCATTGCGTGTTGTGTTCAGTGGAAATAATATAGCAAACAATATTCTAAGAAGGCTGAGCCGCCGGCATTACATGTTGTGTCCAGTGGAAGGAATAAACCAAACAATATTCTCAGAAGGCTGAGCCACCAACATTGCATGTTGTGTCCAGTGTAAGGAGTATAGCAAACAATATTCTAAGAAGGCTGAGCCGCCAGCATTTGCATGTTGTGTCCAGAGGAAGGAATATAGCAAACAATATTCTCAGAAGGCTGGGCCACCAGCATTGCGTGTTGTGTTCAGTGGAAAGAATATAGCAAATAATATTCTAAGAAGGCTGAGCCGCCAGCATTGAATGTTGTGTCCAGTGGAAGGAATAAACCAAACAATATTCTCAGAAGGCTGGGCCGCCAGCATTGCATGTTGTGTCCAGTGGAAGGAATATAAAAAACAATATTCTCAGAAGGCTGAGCCACCAGCATTGCGTGTTGTGTCCAGTGGAAGGAATATAGCAAAAATATTCTAATAAGGCTGGGCCGCCAGCATTGCGTGTTGTGTCGAGTGGAAGGAATATAGCAAACAATATTCTAATAAGGCTGGGCCGCCAGCATTGCATGTTGTGTCGAGTGGAAGGAATATAGCAAACAATATTCTAATAAGGCTGGGCCGCCAGCATTGCGTGTTGTGTCGAGTGGAAGGAATATAGCAAAAATATTCTAATAAGGCTGGGCCGCCAGCATTACCTGCTGTGTCCAGTGGAAGGAATAAACCAAACAATATTCTCAGAAGGCTGGGCCGCCAGCATTGCATGTTGTGTAAAGTTGAAGGAATAAAGCAAACAATATTCCCACAAAGCTGGGCCGCCAGCATTGCGTGTTTTGTCCAGTGGAAGAAATAAACCAAACAATATTCTCAGAAGGCTGGGCCGCCAGCATTGCATGTTGTGTCCAGTGGAAGGAATATAGTAAACAATATTCTCACAAGGCTGAGCAGCCAGCATTGCAAGTTGTGTCCAGTGGAAGGAATAAACCAAACAATATTCTCAGAAGGCTGGGCCTCCAGCATTGCGTGTTATGTCCAGTGGAAGGAATATAGCAAACAATATTCTCAGAAGGCTGGGCCACCAGCATTGCTTGTTGTGTCCAGTGGAAGGAATAAACCAAACAATATTCTCAGAATGCTGAGCCACCAACATTGCATGTTGTGTCGAGTGGAAGGAATAAAGCAAACAATATTCTCAGAATACTGAGCCACCAGCATTGCATGTTGTGTCGAGTGGAAGGAATATAGCAAACAATATTCTAATAAGGCTGGGCCGCCAGCATTGCGTGTTGTGTCCAGTGGACGGAATATAAAAAACAATATTCTAAGAAGGCTGAGCCACCAGCATTGCGTGTTGTGTCCAGTGGAAGGAATAAAGCAAACAATATTCTCAGAAGGCTGGGCCGCCAGCATTGCGTGTTGTGTCGAGTGGAAGGAATAAAGCAAACAATATTCTCAGAATGCTGAGCCACCAGCATTGCATGTTGTGTCGAGTGGAAGGAATAAATAAAACAATATTCTCAGAATGCTGGGCCGCCAGAATTGCGTGTTGTGTCCAGTGGAAGGAATAAAGCAAACAATATTCTCAGAATGCTGAGCCACCAGCATTGCATGTTGTGTCCAGTGGAAGGAATAAAGCAAACAATATTCTCAGAATGCTGAGCCACCAGCATTGCATGTTGGGTCCAGTGGAAGGAATATAGCAATCAATATTCACAGAAGGCTGGGTCGCCAGCATTGGATGTTGTGTCCAGTGGAAGGAATATAAAAAACAATATTCTCAGAAGGCTGAGCCACCAGCATTGCATGTTGTGTCCAGTGGAAGGAATAAAGGAAACAATAATATCAGAAGGCTGAGCCACCAGCATTGTATGTTGTGTCCAGTGGAAGGAATAAACCAAA
>CABEEJ010007999.1:3475-26541 GCA_901482245.1 Timema douglasi | reverse complement strand
TTGTTGCTCAA
Source organism: Timema douglasi (assembly GCA_901482245.1). Lineage (NCBI taxonomy): Eukaryota > Metazoa > Arthropoda > Insecta > Phasmatodea > Timematidae > Timema > Timema douglasi. The sequence continues at coordinate 26,530 of CABEEJ010007999.1, read as the reverse complement.
CGTAAGACAGTACCGTATCGAGAGCCTTGACCCCTTCACTATGACCCACGTTCTGTTATGTCTAGTCCCAGCTCAATAACAGTGTCATTATCTTCCTCATCTTTATTGTCATATTGATTCACCAGAGTTATGATGCAATATTGTCAGTCAGTTCTTGTTGCCCGTCTTTCTACATCCATTCCTGTACATTCTCTTCATTCACTTTTTCGTGGACAGGCATTGTTGTAACAATGGTAGCAGGTTATCAAATTTTTATTGTAATATTTCTTGTTTATTTTCATATTCCGAAAGCAACTTTCTCCAGGAACTTGCTAGAGTTTGAGGTTCAATTTCTTACCATGATTGCGCAATCCAATAAATAACATATTTTAGGATGACTTTTCTTTGGTTATTCGGAATACAATCTCCATCGTCTATCGCCTCAATGAGCGTAGTTAAAAGCTTAGGCCGATATATTTTCTTTAACACTTCAAGCACATCCTGGTCCATGGGCTGACACAATGAGGTGACATTGGGAGGAGGAAAAATTACTCTAATAACTCTACTTATCAATTCATTCTCATCAGGATGAGATGGAGCTCTATCAAGGACAAGGATTCCTTTCCTTTGTAGATTTAAATAATTCAAAAATGATTCTATTGACGGAAAAAAATTCATTGAAAAACCAACCGTGAAATATTTCTGAATCCATCCATGCATAATCTTGGTTCCTACACAACAATGGAAGAGTATCTGGAGTTTGAAAGTTCGTGTTTTTGTTTTTCAAATAAATGCAGGTCTTAGTTTGTGGTTACCGGTAGCGTTACTGCAGGCTAGAATTGTAACTCTTTCCTTAGTTCCTTTAGACCCGGGAGCTGATTCTTCATCCCGGGGAGGTAGAGTTTTTGAAGGCAGCATTTGATAATTTAGGCCAGTCTCATCACAGCTATATTATATCTGCACACCTGATAATCCTTCATTGTTAAAGAGAGTTGAATTCTGCTTTAAATTTCAAAACTTTTCCCGGATTTGCTGATAATTTTTCTTCGCAAATATTGAGCTGCCTTATCCCGTATCATTTTATCCAGCGATCAAGGCATCCTATTCTTGTCGTGAAATCAGGTTCTCCTTCATTAAATTCCTTTTGAAAAAGCAGAGCTTTCTTTTGGAGGATTGGCCTTGTGATAGGCATGCCCTTATTCCTTTGCTGTGTGAACCACAAGAACAAAGCTTCACCCACCTTTTCATATTCACATCTCTTCATTGTTTCTTCTGACCTTCAGTCAGTCCTTCACTGGATCCTCGTTCAGAACACCACTTTTCTAGCTCACTTCTTTTCCTCTTCCATTCACAAACTGTAGCTCGCCCCACACTTATTTCATATGCAACATTGTATATTCTTTTTAGTTGAGCTCTACTGCTGAGGACGGGGAGATCGAGGTTCGAATCTCGGTCGGGTGAACCGGGGGTGGTTTTTCCTAAATGGTTTTCCACTCTCCCTCCACGCAAATGCGGGTTCACTTCCTCTAATTCAACCTTCCAAATTCCTAATCCATTAGAGTAATTAGTACTTAAAAGCGTATAACCCGAACGGGTAGTAAGACGCGGTGTTAAATATTATTATTATTCTATTCTTTTAAAGGATTGAAATTTTCCTTCAATCGAAAGAGAAATTTTCTTTCTCTTTTTATTTGCCATGTTTCTCACACAGTAAAATTACTCTAATGGAAAAATTCAAAACTCAATAACAGTATGAACGAGTACATCGCAAACATTCACTAAGGTGGGCGAACAAAGCTACAACCACGCAGGTATGTGACTCACTGGCAGACAAGGCAGCAATGGGAGTCGAAACAATATAATGGGTGTGCGCTCAGCACAGCAGTGTGTGACTCACACACTAACAAAGAAACGATGGTAGTGGGAAAATAATATACATGCTCCTATTGCACAACAATGTAAACTGCACGTCTTGAGGGTATTTCGGATTAAACGGAATGTCAGATAACTGAAGGTCGGATTATCGAGACTCTACTGTATTTAAAATGTGAAACTATTTCCAAAGCTCTACCCATATGATTTTCACTTCTTTTTTTAAAATTTTATTGAAACTTATACATTGAGGATGCGTAATTTTTTTTTATTTTTTTTTTACAAAATATTCGAAGGTGAAGCAGCAGTTTCAGAAAAAGATATTTTCTCAAACTCTACCAAATTATTTTTACTCTCTCTCTCCACTCCTCTGAAAGAGAAGGATTGTGATCGTCCGAAAAATTAAACAGACTATTTTGATAAATGTAGATGTTTCATGAACGCCTGAAACAGAAAAAGTGGTTTACGCGATGCCGACTCTCTGTCTGCTCGTGTTGCAAGTGAACGTGTGGGGTGCGTTGCTCTGTTCAAGTTGTGCGCTACGCCCTGAATTGTGTGTTACATTAACCTCGAGGATATGTTGCGTGTATATATTTACCAGTGTGCCTTGATGTGTTGTGTGGAGGTCATTCAAGTGTGCCGGGTTCAGATCCAGGATTACTTGTAATGTCGTCGAAAAGCCTGTGCCGCAAACTGGATTGTTTTTGACAACATGGTTCCCGGTAAAGTGTTGTATATGATTATTATTTGGTTAGTGTAGGACTGTAGGTAATGTTGTGAGACCACATAATATACGTTACGCGTCTAACATAGGTGATGGACGAGTGTGTTTGTTTTTAGCAAATGAATAATTTATAATGATAATGATGACCTGGTGATCTAACGGTAAGATGTCAGGCTTCCGTTGCTGGGGTCCGGGGTTCAATCCTCGGTCCCGACACATATTTAACTGATTGCCAAACCCTTCCTTCACCTCTGACAAGACGTGTATTAATCCCAACTTGTGAATGTGGGGAATGCCAGGTCTTCACCATGGTTCGGATTCCACGTTAAACTGTAGGTCCTCCATTTCATCTCACAATCACCCTACCATTACACATTAGCCTAAGTGCGTATAACCCGAACGGGTAGTAAGACGCGGTGCTAATAATAATAAAATATAGTGTTAACAAAGTTTTAGACGATGGTGTAGTGTCCATCTACAATATTTTTGTCCCAATTTGAAGACTTGTTATGTCATCCACTAACGTAGGACTGTCCAATGTCACACCAGATATTACAGATAATTTTTTGTTAGCGAACCTGTCAAAATACGGGAAAATTATAAGTCAGCAGAGATAAATAAAAATAAGCCTTAGATTACCAAATTTTCTCATATTCACTCATTAAGACGTATATTATCTCAAACAGGGAAGACTCTATTTCCTTTACATATTAATTAGACATCAGATAAAATCGTTTAAATTCTATGGCGAGTATATTTGTCAACCAATGATGCTAAGTGTTTTCGGTGCTCTATTTCCAGTCACGTGGCGTGGAAATGTTCAAAAGATGTGTCGGCCAAAGAGCAGTCAAATGAGGGTAGTTGAAATAATATAATGAGTGATATTTAATTTAATTTATTAAAATTATCAGAAATTGATTTTAAAAGTTTTAAAATGTAAATACATTAGATAGTTTTCCTAAATTTAATTTAGTATTTCTAAAATAATTATACATACATTTAAATAAGTTAAATTGATTAGAATTCTCATAAATTAATTTAAAAAATTTAAAAATTAAATACACTAGATAGTACTCCTAAACTTAATTCACTTCTTTTAAAATAATCCCACTTAGATTTAATTTAGTTTAATTGATTGAAATTCTTATAAATTAATTTTAAAAGTCTTAAAACGTAAGTAAATTATATGGTGAACTTACATTTACTTTACATTAACTTTCGTTTATGTTGATTTAATTGATTAAAATTCTTACAAATTAATTTTATTTTCATTGAATTGGTAAAATCTTCAATATATAAACAAATAATAATTACTACTAAAGACAGTTTCTGTAAAATGATATATTATATTTTTATTTACGCTCTTTGGTTGAGGGTTTCTGCGACAATGTATATGGTTTCGTCCTAGGAATTTTTAGTAAATGTTTCTATATTAAGATAAAAGAGAGAGAAAGTCTGTGCTGTGCACCTTACAATTTATTTTTTAATGAAAGTATTATCATATCAAAGTATTATTAAATCTCTTTTCTAAATAGAAGCCGCAATCTATTTCACGTTAGTCGGTGAAGGCATGGACACTATTAGAACAGGGTTCCCGATTCTATATTCTATAGCACCTTCAACAAACCTTAGAAATAAATAATGTTTTGTTCCAAACTGTTTTCAAGTCTACATATATATTGGTATATTTTAGAAAAATAATTCACTGCATACCATATAATAATTATATACATTATATATTATAAAAAAAGTGTTATTAAATACACTGGTGGACACGAAGATAGGGGAGTCATTCGCATTTTGTCTCATTTGCGGGTGTTGGACAGGTTGGGGATCGATTACCGGTAGGATGTACCGAGATGTTTATTTCTAAAAGGTTTTATTGTTCATCCAAGGGAATGCTGAATACACTTCTTTCAAATTCTACCTCTATACTCCCCAACAAAACAGTAAAGTTATGTGAATAACCCTTATGGGTAGTAGGATGCCGTGCACGGGTTAATGGAAGGTTTCCTTTCAATATTTAAATACTAGCGGAAGTACCCAGCGTTGTCCGGGCTAACCACGCAATTCTCTGCGTGGTTACTTTGTACAGTGTTTTACTTCGCTTTTACACTAATATACAGAAAAAACTCTAAATTTTTTTTCGGGCCCAGTTTTTAATAAACTAATAATAAATAAATAGATCAAAACTTAAAATTCCAACTTCTAAAATACACATATAGTTTGTGCACAAAGGCTACTACTAGTTTTAAAAAGCCAGCCCTCTACTTGCGGTAGATATTATGCAATGCTCACAGCTCATGACAAACCCTTCATTTTATTAATATAGATAGAAAAAATAATTGTGAAAATTTTGACCTATTTCCCCTTAATTTTGATCATTTTTTTTTCATTTTTCCAAGATTATAAAAATGTTAAAATTTTGTTTAAGTTTTTAGGGATTAATATTTTGTTATAACAAAAAAACAAACAAATATTTAATGTACAAAAATGATATGTTTAATGAACTGTACAAATGTTAACATATTACATGACGAGAAACAAATTACAATAAACAAAAGTTAACAATTCAAATGGAAATATACACAATGAATGTCCAATGAAAAGAGCGAAGGTGGTAGTGAGGTTATAATGGTGATAGTGATGGTGATGATTTTGATGATAATGATGATAATGAAAGTGGTGGTTATGATGGTGGTACGCAGATCATGACTTGATATAGCGTTTCACGAGATGGTATTGAAGAGCCTTAGAAACTCCCTGAAAAAAAGAAATACACATAAACTTGTTAGTACGGTACAATTGTCATAGAAGGAGCCTTATTTGGCAGCTAGAAAAGTTACTACTAGTTCTACCTTCACGTCCACAAGACATGTACCGTGGTCCGTCTGCAGCTTTCTCTGCTTAGTCTATACCTATGACATTAATTACTCGAAAGTTTATAGCCGCAAATAAAAGATACGCCACCTATCCCTATCTTGAGTTAGTTCTATCCAGTCCATCTAATTACGCCCTATCTCTAGTGCTATATATCCTCCCATCTGCGTTTAGTTATTCCCAATGGTATTTTTCCATTGGGTTTGTCTTGTACGCGGTTATAGTTTATTCCATTCGTTCGCACTAATGTCCTCCTGCCTACCATAAACTGCGATATTTGGTTACTCTGAAAAGTTCTGGTGATGAGTACAGGGTATGTGTGACTCATCATTATGTAACATGCGAGGTTCTATTACCCTTACAATGAATGTCTGGTGATGAATACAGGGTAATATTATATATATATAACACACACATCACCACATCCCGTAGTGTCCTTACCAACGATATGTTTGGTGAAGGAAGAACAGGAGAATATGAAGATAAGGAGGTATCTCAATACCAGCCGTGGCTGCTCCAGCCCTTCTTCACGTACACAGGATGCTCATGCACGTGGTGATGATGGACCGTGTGCACGTGGTAGGGCACGTGGATGATGTAGTGTTCACTGAAATCACAGATCATTGGTGCCAACATTCTCAAGATTTCCCACCATTAACAATATATACAATACTAGTTCCAGCACACTCTTTTGTGTGCAATTATGTTCAACGCCCAATCTATGTCAAATCTATTAAAGATCGTTGAGCTATTTTGAGTAATATCTAGAAAAAAGGTAAAAAATAAGGAAGACAAAGTGAAACATTGGTGACCACTAACAACATTTCCAAGTATTTCAGATTTTTAACTGTTAAACAACACCATCATCAATGTATTAGTCTAAGCAACCTAGAATTCACTCATCAAATAATTAAAATTGTAAAATTTCAATCGTATTGTTTATCCAATTCGATGGTCAGGTACTCTAAACTAAAGCGTCACGCTCTCAAGAGATTGGACTTATGATGACGGAGATCAGGGTTCAAATTCCAGTTGGGTGTACATAGGGTGGTTTTTGTCTAAATTATTCCCCCCCCCCTTTCTCTCTCTCTCTCCCAGTAAATGAGAGTATAATTCATCTTAATTTAACCTTCTTAATCCCTAACATATTAGCGTAATTAGTAAATTTGCTTATAGCCCTAACAGGAAGTAAGAGTTGGTGTTTAAAACATATTGTTAATTTATCTAATCCCCAACCACTTTCTCCACCCGAAGGATAGGAAATACAAATAAAATGGAACCAGGTTAGACTACATAAGAAATGTTATCTAATTTAGTATTTTAAGGTTTTTGCGAGTTTAGATTAAATAGGCTAGTAAATACTTACGAACAAAGAAATACCAGCAACATATTTGATATAATTTTAAGAAGATATTGTTTTAAAAAGATTAACAACATAATCACTTTTATGGTTTTATAATTTCGGGGTCGCTTTATCGGTGAATAACTTTGATATTGAATTAAAAGCATCCGATTTTTTTGTGTGTAAAAAATGGTGGAAGTACTAAACGTTGTTTTATTTATCTCTCTTTTGATTTTCTTTTTTCTAGTTGGTATTTTGAAACTCTATTAAATATTTCAATGTACAAGTCTCTCATAGGGCGCTTAAAACCGTTGAGTCTGCCCTGATCTAAGGGGCTGCTGATGTACTTACTGTTTTCCGTGCCAACCGCCTCCAGGTTCTGGAATGGGGGTGGCCAAAGAAACGGCAAACATGGCCACAATCAAGAGAACCTGGAACAAGGAATGTACACACTTCAAAGTACACCGACTAAACTCATAAATCGCGTACGCGCTTTTTTTTTTGCACAACATCTCTCTACCCGTTCAGATTGAACGCATATGTACTAATTACGCTATTGTTATATGGATGAGTTAGGTTGAATTTAGAGGAAGTGTACCCAAATTTGTGTGGAGGGAGAGAAATACACAATTTATAGAAAATTACCCTCAGTACACCCGACCATGATTAGAACCCCGATCTCACCCTCTAGTATATTGCGAGAGTGACTGATCACTTTGACCATGCGGCCGCCGAAGTGGGAAAAGTTTTTTTTAAATAGTGATTCGATGATTTCATTACAGTTCACGAGTTATAAGGGCTCCTTATAACTATTAATTTATTTTGCGTTCCATTATTAAGGCGATTGGCCCTTTTCATTCGGCGTGGAAATGCAGAGCAATGCGAACAAACGGTTATCTTCAAGAACTTTTATTGTTTTGAAATTTTCTTTTCGGAAACGGTTTGTTCAAGAATAGAAGCATGTTGATTAATTTATACTTTTTATAATTACACCTCCTCTATAATTTTAACAGTGGCCAAATATCAATGATTTTGACATTTTTCAATAGAAAACTGCCGGCTGCATAACCAAACATAAGAAAATGTAACACCTAATAAATAATGATACATTATCTTAGAATAGGTGTTGAAAATATTACTATACAAAATTCCCTTGTTCTCGAGAAAACCGATATTTCCAAACGTATGATTTTTTCCGCAAGACATGTCCGGCAGCTAGCACCATCTACTATTTCCATGATTTATCTGTTCTTGTTGGCGCTGAAGGATACTCTAGTCGGTTGAAAAGCCACGCCCCACCTTTCTCCTTCCCGCCCACCATCCCATAAAATAGTTGTTTAGACTTGCACTAGACAGGGCCAAGGAAGGGCCTTGAGGTAAAGTAATTAATATACGTGGATGAAATTTAGTTTAACTATACATTCATATGAGGTGCACAGAATGAAATATTTATAATTTGTTTTTATATTAAAATTATAATAACGCTAATACTCCTTAAAACTCGTGAACTGTAATGATTTGATATTATTGAATCACTATTTACAGCCTATAATTAAACCCTTTATAAAATTGTGCAATAAAGTTTTTTATGGTCGATTGGCTTTAAGAAATATTATATTTATTTTAGCCAAAAAGATTTTTTTTTATACTATAAAAGTTGTAAAACTGCGAACTTTTAAAGCGCGTTCCTTTCCAATCCAGCGTAGCGAGGATCCGGTAGGAATTATATAATACACTTTTTATAGGAAGTGGCCTTGTTAGATAGTAAACATAAATAATATTAATTTCATAAACGTTACACACGAACTTGTTTGTCTGCTCTTATATTTTTGGAAACTGGTTTATTACGCAAGATGAAAACTCTCGTGAAAGTGTTAGACGTCTTGTTTAGAACAAGTTTAGTTTAAAGGGTGAACAACACTAGATTAAAAGAGGAACTTATTTACATAATTTAAAAAAAAGCCTAGTGCATTTTAAATAGTTTTTAAAATATATGCTGAGTAAAATCCATTTAAAACTGCATAGTAATATCATAATAAATTAGTTGTATTTTTAAAATAACCAAATTTAATATCTAATTTGCTTTAAAAAAGATTGCCTTTCTTTTATGTTGAAAGTATATAGTTTTAGTTGAACACATAAATTGGATTTTACTTTTTATTATATTGGCCTATATAATTTGGGAATATATTTTTACTATATACATATATAATTTGGAGTAGTATATTTTATTATATTGATACGTAATTTGGAGTGATATATATATATAATTTTATACATATTAATATTGGAGTTATAATTATGAACATGAGAGCAAAGCAATATTTATCAAACTAGTCTAATTAAACAAAATTATTTAGTTATTCAGCTTGTTTTTATTTTAGTTTTAATAATATGGCTCTTCTTTGGCCGCAATGTCTAAGGTGTCATTCTCACAGTTGACTATACTGCTGATATAGGAGAGAACAAGGTTCTAATCTCGATCGGGTGTATTGATGGAGGTTTTTTTCCAAAATGGTTTTCCAATCTCTCTATCCATGCAAATTTGGGCACACTTCCTCTAAATATAACCTTCCTCATCCATAAAAATACTATCGTAACTAGTACATAAGCGTATAGCCTGAACAGGTAGTAAGACGCGTTCCTAAAATAAAAGTTTTATCAACTTCCATTAGTTTAGGCTTGCCAATTATTTATAGAATTTTTTTTAATACCATACAAGAGATCCCTTTTTAATGTAGAGAGTAGTACTCTGCAAACATTCTCCATGGGTGTGAATATTGACCACACACTCTCAAGTTTGGCTGCCGATACAGTTTGGCCAGGGTTCACACGATGGATCATTCAGATATGACCGGGGAGAGAGCTCCGCACATTTTCAGCCGAGTACCAAGTCACACATGATGCGTCTCATTAACGCAAGTCACGACGTTTGGCACAGTAAAAAGCTCACTAGCACACATACCTTTTTCATTTGTATGATCGATATCAAGTCTGTAAGCCCCATTCTTCCATGTCTAAAAGGCAGATTTCATGTCGAACATGCGCACTATGGTATTTATGGATGCTTACGCCAAGATGGGTCATTGGGTGCCTGGGGCCACAATCGTAATTAACTCTGAACTTGTAAACCTAGTTTTGATACAAATTGGACAAATATAACACCTAAATAAAGGTTACAAGATCTACTTTCAGGTAGCCCAGTTCAGTGGCTTCACGGTACAAGGTGCCATTCATGAAATAGCCTGGACAGCCAATCATGGGGAGATTGTGGTTCAAATCCTGGTCGGATATTCTAAGGGTTGCTTTTCCTAGATGGTTTTCCATTCTCCTCCACGCAAATGTGTGTGATTTCTGACTGATTACATCTTCCTCGGCTCTGCTCCATTAGGGTAATTAAATGTGTATGGGTAATTAGACGTAGAGATAGCTAATTAATTAAAACGTTTAGTCACTTTAGTGGCCTGGTGGTCCAATGTATTACGCTAAAAATAGACTGATCTGTCGATGATAGAGATATTGGTGTTCGAATCCCAATTAGATGTTCTAAGGGTGTTTTTTTCCTAAATGGCGTTCCTGTCCCTCAACTAAAATGTATGTACACTTCCTCTATATCCAGCCTTTATCATCCTTAACCCATTAACGTAATTAGTACACATGCGTATAGTCGGAACGAGTAGTCAGACGCTGTGATAAAATATATTTTAAAACATTAAAACTTTACCATAATATATATAATTTGATCGCCTTATTAAGAGGATATTTTCAAAGCCTTCCCAACAGTACCGTTTACAATTATATAATAATTTGTTTTTAAGCAAAAAACATTATTTTGTAAACACTCTATTGTAGATAAAAGATAGAACTTACTATGAATTTCAGAGCAGCCATATTTATCAGCTGGTTTGTTGAAAACCTCTTTTTCTTCTTAACACAGAAACTTCAACTTTGCTTCTATCTCGGTTTGTGAGACTTGTAGTATGATTCTTCCTAGAAATGTACTCTGTATTTAAAGGAATACGAACCCTAGTCCCCCACTCTACAACACTACCCCTTTTCCCACACCACTTTTGTAATCTATTTCCGATACGCGACGTGTGTATGTGCGTGACATTAAACCCCCCCTCCTCTTACCTCTTAAAGTCGTAATAACAAGAAAAAACCGATAGTTTTCCCTTTGCCCAGGAAGTAGAGCCGAAGAAACGGAGGGAAGACTAGAACAGAGACGAATAATATATGGATCATTGATGTGTGAGAGTGTCGGTGAGATTATCTACCACTCTCTCTCTCTCTTTTAAATGTTGCTTCTCCTTTCACACACTTTTCATTTTGATAGTCCTCTTCTCAATGGGTGAGTTCTTTCTTTCGCGATTATTACATCGTGAGAATTTTGATTAATCTTGTCAACGTAATCACTATTAAATATTTTGGGAGAGGTGGAACTTTGTAAATATTCACGTTAGGTCAGATTTCCATCTAAGTTTTCACTTTGACATTTTAGCTATACGCATATATAATTTAATGGCGTAAGGAGGAAGAAGGTAGAATTAAAATTAGATGTAGGCCTCTGGATTGGCGTGGAGGGAAGTTAAAAAAACCTTCTGGGAGAAAATATATCAATGCACCCAACTGGTAGGCCTACATTTATATTTTAAAATATTCCTTTATTAAATAATGTACCTATCACTTTCATGACAATATAATAATTTAATTTTTCGTTAGTTAAATTATTGTTTAACTTTAAGGTAGTATGGAAAAGAAACTCTAGCTAAAAACTTCATTTTTATCGTTTTTATAACAAAAACATTTTTGACCAAAATAATTAAAATTTTGCTTTAGTAGATACGTTTACTTTATTTTCTAAGTATTATAATAAACTAAACAATCTCAAATCCCGTTTACAGGTGTTATTTTTAAATTTACGAATAAGTTATTTGATATTTGTCATGAGAAGAGCCCGAATTTGACTACCTAAACATTATTTTTTAAATATCTATGAAATTATCTAATGATTATAAAAAAAATTACTTTAATTGTCCAAGAAATGACTTGAAAATATAAAAATAACTTATCATAAATGCATACGACTAAATCAAACAGACATGCGATGAAAAGGCTTTAACAACCAGACTTATATTTTCCTAGATATAGCAATGATTCACAAATATCTGTTTCATAAGTAATAACTACCCCCTCCCAAAGCAACCCTCTCCAGCCTAGTTGCAGTCTCACCAGGAATGTGTCTTTTACAACCATAGAGACAAAGGGGATACATAAATCATGGCCTACAATATCTTTTAATTCCGACAACTGTTTGGTGGAGGAAACATGTATGTTTGAGTATTGATAGTATCTAAAAATATACTTACTCATCATGAATGCCTTAAAATGACTCAAAAAAACCTAAACGTGATTAAAACTATACCTGAAAATGCCTAAATAATGAAGCAAACGTATATGACCTTGACCTATTAATATACATTCTTACAATTCAAGGGAATCATGAAAAGAATTTATGTGCATTACTTTTATTTTTAGCACCGCATCTTACTTACCGTTCGGGTTTTACTCCTACGCACTAATTTAATTACGCTAATCGTTTCAGAAATTAGTAAAGTTAAATTTAAATTAGGTGTATCCTCATTTGCGTGGAGGGAGAGTGGAAAAACATTTAGGAAATACCACCCTTAGTACACTTGACCGAGTTTGGAACCCTAATCTACCCGTCCACGGCAGTCTTGCCCACTGCGAAAGTAGTGCACCAGACCAGGCGGCTGCCGAAGTGGGTATGTTTACAGTATTTATAAGCATTTTATGTGACAAAAAAAATGACATTTCATACAAATCCGGACCCTGCATCAAAGAAACTCATCATTCGGTTCTGAACCCCCCCCCCTTTTTTTTCCGTACACTACCATCACTTTAAGAAACAAACAAGATTATTATAATAAAGGTTGGTTAGGCATAACGTAGCAAGAGCTCTGTAGTAAAACAAATAATAAAATACTAGAGGGGTGTGCGAGTACTTAAAAATTCGAGCTTGAATCGAGTTTTAGTAGCTAATTGAACTCAACTTGAAGATTTTTACTGAACTCAAAAAATTTGAGTACTCAGAATGTTCGAGTATTTTCTCGAAAATTCCTGGTGTTACTAGTTTTATTCAATTTTAAGATATAGTTTTATAGTAAATAGAATCACACAATATTTACTTTTGTCTAGTTAAAAAAGTGTAGAGTTATTTAAAAATTTGAATTTATGTGATTATACATGTTTTCATTCAAACTCGACTCAAAGTAAGAAATGTGTGCTCACACACCTCTATAAAATAATGTAATATCAATTTTTATAAATTATAACATTTTATTATATTATTTATGTTGATACTATGTGTAACAAATGTAGATCACATAACTTGATACGTGAAAATCAATCTATTAGCTTTTATAGCTGTCTTATGAAGAATTGTATTTGTAAGTTTTCCTGTGGCATTTATTTAAGTACTTTACCCCCCTCCCTCCCCTTCCTTACAACCTATTATTTTCTCAAAAAATGTATTTATTTATTTATTTATACGAATAAATCTAAAGCTTTCAACAAATTATTTGTACCACGTTTTATAAATTTGTCGTTTCGAATTATTGGTTTTATCGGTTGTAATAAATATGTTGGCAACACAGCCATACTACGCGACTGGGAGAGTGGCCAAAGGGTGTTAAAACCCTGGACATAACTTCCGACTTCCGGTCTTATCGTTTCTCGCTCTTCCTATATCCTGCGATCACACACGTCACCTACATACCTCCTCCGCCCCCCCTCTCCCGTGTGGACATTGAGGTGGGGTGTAAGAGAACGATAGTAAAAATACAGTAAATACTTTAAAGTTTTTATTTTCATTTGTTCGGGGTATTTAACGTGAACTTTCTGAACTGACTGTTGATATCATCACACGACTTATAAACTAACTAAAATCTAGAACAGACACAACACCCAGCCCCCCGCCGTTGATTTTATTTATCGCTGAGAAATGTGAAGGCCATATTTGATCAATGATAATTTTTTTCGGCTACGCTGGTAATCGGACTCTGGACCTTTAGCTCAGTAGACAGACACGCTACCGACCGAGATAATGTGTAGGACTTGCAGTTTAAGATAAAACAAATTTTAACCGAAATAAAAAAGATAATGACTGCCGCAAATGTTTCATGTGCGTGATGTATTGTGCCTTAGGCGAACAGTAAAATTTGTAAATAAACCGCACCTGCTGAGTGAAGCAGAATAATTATAATAATATGGTGCCAAAATACCGGACAGACAAAACGAGATGAATCTAATTATCAAAGATAAGTGTGAACCCTCTCCACTCGCCTTGATTGATATGTACATCAAAGTACTTCGCCGTCAAAGCGACCCCGAATGTCTTAAAACCATAAAAGTGATCATGCTTTTAATATGCATTCATGTCTTAGGGATGAGGAAGGTTGGATTTAGCGAAATTGTATCCCTATTTGCGTGGAGGAATAATGGGGAACCATTTAGGGAAAACCTCCCTCAGTACATCCAACTGGGATTCGAACCCCAATCTCCCTGTCATCGGCTGTCTAGTATAGCGCGAGAGTGACGCCTTAGAACATTTGGCCAACTAAACGGTTATTTTAATTTAAATAATTATGTTTTTAAACACTAAAAAATGTTCACTATTTTGGAAAACGTTGCTTAGGACTTTTGCAGCTCTGATGCTCATAACTAATATTCAAGAACCTGTTGTTATAAATATTCATAGAACATTAAATTAAACTTATTTACTAGAATAATTTTATACTTATTTTGTTCAATAAACTTTTCATTATAAAACCTGAGCCGCTAGCCGTGTAGGAAGTGAATGTTATGTGACGGACGTAAGAACGACAGGCCGAAGTTGAAACTGGTTCAACCTAAGAACCGGAAGTTAGAGTATAAACAAGCAATTATGGAGAACAGAATGTGGAACGATGTGACCAACCCGAAGACGAAAAGCTTTGAAACGAAACCTTGGTACCATCTTAAAATAATTTGATTCTATTTTTTTCTATAGCCAGTGACTCTTAATGAACTTCCGGATTATCCACGCTCTCAATTACTACACTACACTGAAATTATTATTATTATTAGCACCGCGTCTTACTACCCGTTCGGGTTATACGCACTTACGCTAATGTGTAATGGTAGGGTGATTGTGAGATGAAATGAAGGACCTACAGTTTAACGTGGAATCCGAACCACGGTGGAGGCCTGGCATTCATCACATTCACAAGATGTCTTGTCAGAGGTGAAGGAAGGGTTTGGTAATCAGATAAATCTTTGCCGGGACCGAGGATCGAACCCCGGCCGCCAGCATAGAAGTCTGACACCTTACCCCTAGACCGCCAGGTCAAATCACTGAAATTCATCTTTGAGGGAACTGTATGGTTACTATCCGGAAACAGCGTTGTAATTCTATCCTTTTCATATTGTCAATCTCCCCTCTAATTTAAGACAAGTTTGGCAACGCTGGTTAGTCGATGTTGCCAGTAGATCCTTCTTATCCCAGCACTCCACCTTCAGATATAACTGAGAGCGAGGAGATTTGGCAACAGTTAGCTGAGAGAGAGCGAAGCTAAAGCTTTTCTCCATAAGAGCTGCAGTTCCCTCAGCGGTGATATTGAGCGTAGTGTGATAAGAACGAAGAAAGGTATACATAAGAAGTAATGTGGCCACATTTAACGTGGAAGGAGAGAATAAAAGCCTAGAGGAAAAGCATTCTCAGGGCACACAGGCGGTATACGAATCCCAAACTTCCCGTCGACTGCAATCCAGATCCATTGAACTTGACGTTTATTCCTTATGCTCAACGTTGCAGGTGATTCTTTGTTGGGATTTGTTCTATTTTCGGTATTATTATATTGGGTTATTAAACGTTTATTCTATGACCCGACTGTTATACCAGCAC
Organism: Timema douglasi; assembly: GCA_901482245.1. NCBI lineage: Eukaryota > Metazoa > Arthropoda > Insecta > Phasmatodea > Timematidae > Timema > Timema douglasi. The sequence goes on along the minus strand of CABEEJ010007999.1, from coordinate 10,768 downwards.
ACGACGTATACACTAATTTATATCTATGACAGACACAACATACAGTACCACGAGCATTAATCCATAGCTCTGAATGGAGTAATATTAATTTAATCAATTATAAACCTTTCAGCCATGTCGAGAACTGGACCTGAGACCCCTTAACCAAATAGGCAAAACGTGCTACCGACAAACTACCAGACGCTGTGGTTGAATGGTCTAAGACGTCATTCTCGCAATAAAGTGGACTACTGATGACGAGGAGATCGGGGTTCTAAGCCCAGTTGGGTCTACTTAAAGTGGTTTTCCCTAAACAGTTGTCCTCTCTCACCACGCATATGTGGGTACACTTCCTCTAAATTCAGCCTTTATAATCCCTAACACATTAGTGTAATTAGTACGCACGCGTGTAGCCCTAATGGGTAGTGAGACGTGGGGAATGAAAAAACAACTAATACTAAGACGTTTATATATTTCTTGATATATTTGGTGTCTTTAGGGTCTGCGTCCCGCCTCGGTGGCGTAGTTAGTTAACACGCTAGTTTCATGTTGAGCTAGACTGCCGAGGATGGGGAGATCGAAATTCGAATCTCGCTCGGGTGAACTGGGGGTACTTTTTAATTAATGGTTTTCCACTCTCCCTCCACGCAAATGCGAGTTTTCCTCCTCTATATTCAATCTCCCCAATTCCTAACCTATTATAGTAATTAGTAATTAGGCGTATAGTCCGAAGAAAGACGCGGTGCTAAGTATTATTATTATTATTATTATTATTGTTATAAGGTCTGCACCCCTACCTTCCACTTAGAAGACCGAGGCTAGATGACATTATTCACATTAGGTATTTTATTCCTCTTTACAAATGCATGTCCATGTATAACTTTCTTTTTTCCCTAAGGCTAAACATTACATCGAACTAAGATTTAATATAATTTTGGTCAGGAAGTTACATAATTTTAGTGCAAACTAGTTTTATTACCTTAAAGAAAACTACTAGTGTCTCATTTCTCCTGCCATGGGCGGGATCATCAGATATTACTTTATAAACATAGATTTGGGTAGTAAGGTGAACGATTGAAACATTTATTTTGTAAATTTCAGTTTTATACTGGGTCTGATACAGATTATAATCTAGATTATAGCCTAAATAATGTATTTATAGAGTATTAGAGAAAAGCACAATGGACAGTGCTTACACCCACTTCAGTGGACGCGTGGTCTAAGGCTTGATTCACACGCTCGCTGAAAAACTAGCGCAGAACAGAAACGTGGTCACGTGACGCGCTCTAAGCTAATCACAAGATTTCCTCTTAATCAGCGCGAGCTGTTCTGCTGAGGTTCCACTATTCTCTACTTTGTCCGCTCTGCTCGAGATGTTAGGCACAGGAGAACCAATCAAATCTCAGAACCAACCATCTCAAATCAGAGCGCATGCTCTTTACAGCCAGAAGCTAACAGACTACTTCTCTAGCCGTTGTGAGGAGATTTGAAATAACCCGTTAATATAAAACGTGTTTATTGATGTAATGGATTGTGCCAAGACACAACATTATAATTTTAAAACATCCATCGGGAGAATGATCCAAAATATAAGTTTATCCACTATAAGACAATATATGTTGATAATTAGCTGTTTTAAAGGGTTGCAATGCATCATGGGTCAACTTAAAGGGTGTGAATTACTGCACAGATTCTTTCTATTTTTCGGCGAGCGTGTGAATCAAGCTTTACCCCCGCAGTAGACTAGATTGCTGATTACGGGAAGATCAAGGTTCGTCTCTCGGTTGGGTGTATTGAGGGTGGGTTTTCCAAAATGGTTTCATACTCTCCTTCCACGCATATGAGTGTACAATTCCTCCAAATATAACCTTCCTAATCTCTAAAGTCATTAGCGTAATTAGTACATATGTGTATAACCTGACCAAGTAATAGGAAGCCGTGCCAAAAAAATTATAATGTAGACTTTAAAAAAAAAAAAACAATTATCGTGTCTTACTGCACGTTTGGGTTTTACGTATATTTACGCTAATGATTTTAGGGATGAGAGAGGTTGGATTCTGAGGAAGTGTACTAGAATTTGCGTGGAGATAGAGAGAGTGATAAACCATTTAGGTAAAATCCCCCTTGGTACACTCGACCAGGATCGAACTTCGATCTTCCCACTGTCAGCAGTTCAGTCTATCGCAAGAGTGACGCCTTAGATCATGCGGCCACCAAAGCGGTTATGACGAAATTCAAAAAGTGGATAAGCCATGAAATAAAGTTTTAGTTTTTTGCTTTGCAATTTGTTATTGGGTTGCATCAAGCAGCTATTTTTTTATAAAACCTTAAAAAAAAGAAAGATTATATTTTATTAGATATAGATTATACAAAAAAGTAGTTTCAGTTTAACCGGCTGTTATTCATAGTTGTAAAACATGCTATCTTACCTTACATAACGAGCAGAAATGTAAGGTGTTCAAAAACAAAATACTGCGAAAAATATTTGATGCAAAAAGGTACTAAGACGATAAAGAGGAAGTAATAAAGATTTTTCCTTGGAAAGTTTTATACAAGTTTTGAACGTTATATGAATTATTCCGATAAGTTTTATTCCTACTATAGAATGAGGGATTCCAGTTTTGAGTTTTGATGATCTTTTGGCTCTAGTTGGACCCTCACAGGACACCGCTTGGAGAAGGAGCACGATCGAACGACAGATAGACACTGTACAGTAGCCCCATGGCTTATTTGGTGCTGACTGACAGCTCACAGCTGACTTCTGACAGTCAACATTTAGGTATATACCTACATTTTGATTTTCAAAAGTGACAGCTGCTAAACACATGTTTTTGCAGATCATCTGGTTCAGCGTAGGGATACATAATTTGGTCTGGTAACTTTTTAAAGCTGTCAATTGTCAGTTGTGAGCTGTCAGTCAGCACCAAAGAAGCCATGGGGCTACTGTATGTGGTATTTGTTCCAAAAGTAGTTTAAAGTCATAGGCTAATCCAAGCACAATCTGGTGAGCAACGACAGAACTGTCGCCGGTGTACAGGGCTCCTTGTTTGCACTAGGCGCATCCTAGTCGTCAGACAAAGAAATAATTCGTTGCATTGTTTTCAACTGCTGAAACACAGTTTTGTAGTGTCGTAGACTGTGTACACACTTACATCAAAACTTATTGAACACATTGTAACGACGAAAAAGTGTTTATACAATTTGTTGACTGTGTACACATAGCCTAAGGCATCTTAGTCACATCCGTATGGTCATTATAATAATAAGCCATTTATATTAATTAAATCAAGCACGCGGGATTAACGTCACGCTCGTTTAGTTCGTCGGGGATGAGGTCAGGATTAAAAATTCCAACCGGGTATGTTGGGGGGGAAGAGGTTTCCTAAATGTTCTTTCTCTTCTCCCTCCACCAAAATAAGGGTACATTTCCTCTAAATTGTACCTATCCCATAAGTATAATGAGATGTGGATAGGATTCAGTGAAAATTATTAATTAAAACTAGGGTATTAATGCGTGTAGGTTATCTAGGACTAGCGATGGTCTGTCAATATACAAAAATTAGGGTCAAACCCTGAAAAAAAGGTTGGAAACCAATGGTTTATTCGAACTAGTGACCAAGTTGTTTTTTTACTTTTCATCACTGTCTATTTGGTTTGTCCTTTTATTAACATTATTGGAGCCAGCATAAGGAAGGCAAGATATATATTAAATGTACCTGCATTTACGTGGAGGTAAGGAGCATTAAAATGTGGTGCTGAAGACTTGAGAAGATATGGTGGGTGACAAATGAAGAAGTACTAAGAGGAGTACGTGAGAAGAGAAAAAATTTGGATGTGATTCTTTGGTGCAAAGCAAACTGGATTTGAAACATCCTTAGAGGAACTATTTTCTGCACGACATCATAGAAGGAAAAGTTGAGGGAAAGAGGAGCTTAGGAATGAGGAGGAAAGAAGATAATTATGAGAGTTGAAGGAGGAGGCAGAGGACAGGATGCATTGGTGGTCTAAGTTAATTGACAAAAGTAATGGATCTATCATGAGTCAGAACAAATAATAGTAAAAATAATAATAATAATAAAGAATAATCAATAAATCCAAAACTAAGTATATAGCTTTCACAAGGAAATCATCCTTATTTTTTCACTTATAATCTTGATATTGATAATATTGAACACTGTAGGTATATTTATATTAATTACCGATTCTATCTTGTTGATCATATAGATTTATCACTCTCTTAAATTACTCGTCCTTGTTAAGTCTATCAATTCCTCATTTTATAAAGTTTATTTTATTATAAGTTTGTATTTCGCTTTAGTCAGATCCAAACTAGAATATGTAAATGTGGCTTGGAATTCCATCACCTTAACTGACTCTATCAGATTGGAAAGTGCTCAACGCAAATTTGTCGTTTATTCCTAAGATACATTCTGTTTTAACCGTTCTTACAATTACTGTTATAGAATTCAAAACCTCTTGGGGCTCTAAGCTATCTTCTCACGAAGACTAATTATAATTCAAAACCTCTTGGGACTCTAAGCTATCTTCTCACGAAGACTAATTAGAATTCAAAACCTCTTGGGACTCTAAGCTATCTTCTCACGAAGACTAATTGGAATGCCCTTTTTGTTTTTAACATTTTTAGTAGCGAAATTTCTTGTCAACCTTCTCTCAGACATATGGGCATTATTGTGCCCTCTCGTGCTTTCAAAATATTAAAATATTTTCCAAAACTAACTATTTCAGCTCACCTTTCTCAGCCGTTGTAAAAACAGCGTTAAATCTAGATTTGAATAATTTTATTTTTACCATAAAAGAAGAACCAACATTACAAAAGTAATCTAAGAAACACCCGTATCATTAATGACTATCTGTTGGTTTATTGTAAACTGTTACATAAAAATAATTGTTACTATTGAATCATTATTTTTTAGCTATTTCAATTTTTATTGTAGCCTATACAAAGATGATGTTTTCGCTATTTTTTAAAATTTGCGAGTCATATATTCTTACGCATCTCAGTAATGGACTGTTGAAGGTGTCGACTGTTGGCTAGAACTTTAATAAAGGAAAATGAAATGAAAAATTGTCTGTTTGTGTCTGGATCATTAATTCTGTGCGTCTGTTTGTACCCGGGGTTACAGGTGAAACGGTTTTATGGATGCCAATCAAACTTGTTTATTTGGATGTTATATGGGCATACCACGAGTTAAAATTGTGAATTTAACTCTTAGCTCTAAAATAAAGAATAGTTTACTGATTCTAATTAACAATAATTTGACATTTTCGAAAAATAGTTCTAACAATTTTGTTTAAAATGAATATCTGTGGAGTGGTGAATAACACTGTATAGGTACTTGTATTTTGAAAAATCCAATTCAATTTAGGTTAACTCACTGATATTCTATTTTTAAAAACGCTCTTTCAAAATATGATCTTCTAAATGAGAAAGTATTTTCAATTGTATTATACTGCTTATTTTATCCCCAAAAAACTCATATAATTAAGGATTTTAAATTTCTTACCAAAAGGAAAAGCTTAAGAAAGGCAAATTTTAGTCAACATTAAGAGAATTCACCTGTTCCTTAAATTAATTTCTATCCAAACAAACAATCTTACACCACTATTTGTCATATCAAACATTCTCCTGGAATCTTATTTTAAACGGAATTGATAAAGCCAGTTTTGAAAAAGTTCGAATTTTAGAAATCGTTTATTAGTAAACTACCCTTAATTTCAGAACTAGAAATTTAAAATCACGATTTATCCTCTAGGTATGAACATCTAACATCTAAATATCAAGTTTTAACGCACTCCATGAAAACGTTACGGCTGTAATCCCAGGTATAAATACACAAAACCCAATGTAGAACCCATTTATTAAACCACTATCTTAATTTCAAGGCTAACATTTTTTTTACGATTACAATAGTTTCTTTACATGATAAACCAAAACAAACGTATTTAATGATAGGTTACCTTGGATATTCCAGTTCTACAACTGAGACCAAACCCCGGCCGCCATATTACGGAGTGATAACCTCTCACCTAGCCTTACTGATAACATTATGATCGAGAGACGTTACGTTGAAGTGTCTTCTAGTGTGAATTGAGCTTTATTCAACTATCGATCATAAACATATATATTTGCGTAAAGTCTTGTCTAGACGATAGCGGAATGCAGATGGCGGGAATATTCCTTGTCCTTGATGGGATTCACTCACCCCTCACCTTGTACATGTACACTCCGTTTACATTGAAAGGTAGGAGTACACTCTCGGAAACATTGAGTTTTCTCACATTTTTTATTATTATTAGCACCGCGTCTTACTACCCGTTTGGGTTATGCGCACTTACGCTAATGTGTAATGGTAGGGTGATTGTGATATGAAATGGAGGACCTACCGTTTTTAACGTGGAATCCGAACCACGGTGGAGGCCTGGCATTCCCCACATTCACAAGAGGTCTTGTCAGAGGTGAAGGAAGGGTTTGGTAATCAGATAAATCTGTGCCGGGACCGAGGATTGAACCCCGGCCGCCAGCACAGAAGTCCGACACCTTATCCTTAGACCACCAGGACATCTTACATTTTTTAAAAGAGGTTATTTAAATTACCTACATATTCATACACATTATGAATATGTCTTGTCACTTTGCCAAACGATACAATTTGACTTTATTTGCTAACAGATCAAATATGTTTGCAAGGATGGTAGATCATAATTTCTTTTCTACAGCGTCATACTACCTGTTGAGGCTATCTGCATGTATGATAATGGGGTAGGGATGAGAAAGGAAGAACTTTAGAGGTAATCTACCCGCATCTGCGAGCAAGTATAATGGGAAACCATTTTAGGGAAAACCACCCTGAATAGACAACACTAAGATTCGAACGCCGATCTCCACGTCGTTGTCAGTCTAGTCTACTGCGAGTGTGATGCCTTAGATCATTCAGCTACCAAATCGAGTGATAATAAATGTTGTTCGAGTAACTTTTCATCTGTCGGAAAATGCCAAGGTTAGAGGAAGACAACAATATCAGTTCTAACATAACTGATTATACTATGACACTATTTTATAATCCACACCATAGTGGAAACAAGAAAAATACGCTTGGTAAGCGAAAGATTACCTTCGTTCATCCTCTACGGCAGGGATCTCCAAACTACGGCCCGTGGGCCACATCCAGCCTGCCACAAGATTATATCCGGCCCGTTCTAAGATTTTATCAAAAAACAAATGATTGTTTCTTTTCGTTATTTATTAACCACACACTTTATTTTGACAGGTCCAGTTTCTGTCCGCACGCGTAC
>CABEEJ010007998.1:12436-26549 GCA_901482245.1 Timema douglasi | reverse complement strand
AATGGGATAGTTTTAACTTTAATGCCATCATATAATTCTGGACACCTCAGACTTACTAGAAATCTATTAAATATTCGTTTATTAATTATTATTTTAGGGTAAAGCACCTGTATTTGCTGTAGCCCAAATCTAACCGACCCAATTTGACCATTTCCCACCCAGTTGCAAGATGTGTAAAATTAACTAGAATATTTGTTGACATTTTAATGGCTGATTAGTAAAAACCTCAACAAAGGAAATGCAAACAAATGTTTATTTAGCACTAGGGGTGTCGAAACTTTGACTTTACTTAGAAAAACAACAACTTTAACTTCGTTTGGAAACAAATTCCTGCTTCGAAGCCTTGCCGATAAAAATATTGACAGCTAAAATATTTAATTTATGTTCATTTACTCTCATTCTGAGCTATTTTTTTACGTTACAAATTAATATTCATATAAAACAATCTGAAGTAACTGAATTACATGTTGTGATAATTTTATTTATCAGAGTAAAACGAGATTTTACACACAATTGTGTAATAAAACATTTTATAAGTGAGTTTAGTGCATAAATTAATATAAATAATTATCTCTTTGACGAGTGTGTTCCAGAAATAAACATTAATTGATATATTTCGTGAATAAAGTATCACTGTCCATTGCATTTAGACCGTTTAATATTTGGACTTATTTTTACTTGATCTTATAACATTTTGAAAGTTTCGGCCTCAAGATTATGAATTTATGAATCAGTTTGAATTTTTTATTCAAAATGAAACAGTAAATATTTTATTAAAAATTATGTAAAATATTCGAATGAAATTCATTTTAAACAACATCTTTATTTAGAATAATTTATAACATCAAAAATTTGTTTTAAGTAAACTGGCCTCATTTTTTAAATTAATTATTTTGTTGGAACCATAATTATTGAAAATCAATCATAAGTAAGCAATAGGCCTACTTTAGTTTAAAGAGGCTTAGATCAAAATCAGATTTTTGAAAATGTTGCCTTGAAACCGTACGATTGTCTCGTATAGCATTTATTCGTTAAAGGTGGAAGCCCTTGAGTTCAAAACATGCAAGTTTTGAACTCAAAACAACATTTTAAACAATACACTTGTCAAATAATCTCTTACGCCTGCAGGAATCTACTACACAATAAAACTGTCTTACCTGGTTCAAATCCCGTAGCTGCCCATGATGGTTTAATGGGGTTAATTTACATTACAATTTTTTTTTAATATTATAATTATTAACTTGGGGCCTAGCTTGTTTTACTGATAATAGCCTCCAGGGATCTAACGGGGCCCCACCGGTCCTGATTTGTAACAGACTCGCTTTGGTGGTCAAAAGCTCTAAGGCGTCATTAAAGCGACAGACTGTGCTGCCGATGAAGGGGAATTCGGGTATCGAGTCCCGGTAAGGTGCACTCAGGGTGGTTTCCCTCTAAATGGTTTTACAATCTCCCTACACGCTAAATGTGAGCACTCTTGCTGTAAATTATGCCCCTCTCATTCCTAACACATTAGCTTGATTACTAGCACGTGAGCGTATTAACCGAATGGGTAGTAATACGCCTTCATTAGAAAAAACTTATGTTCTTGTGATTAAAACTATTCAGAAGTAATATCTTACAAATGAAGTAATAGTTGCAAAAGTATTATTATTATTTATATCAAATTAAAAAAGTATTTTTTTAATTAAAGGAGCATAAGAAATTAATATCATATTATTATATAAAATTTAACTAACCAAACTACCAGTTTAAATTCTGAAAAATTAAATGTATTATATTGTAATTTACAATCTGTAAAGATAATTTTATTTGCAGGCTTAAGGATGTTTGTATAATATATTTTAATAAAGGTAATGGGGTAAAAGGGGCAGCCCGGGGTAGAATCTCTTCCGTCAGTGTAACAATGTAACATACATGCAAACGTGCAACAATGATCATTTGCAAACAACATAATAAACACAATATAAACACTTCATTCATTGAGTAAACTATTCGTAAACACGCTGTATAACACATCCGTCCACAAACAAAACGAACCTTCGATTTGAAGCTGATGATTTGGTTTGTTTAGAATGGTATTCACGTGTTTAAAAATAGCTAAAACTCAATAAAATATTCGCACCATCTTTTTAGCTATAAAACAACAGCATTACTTAACCTAATCCTACCTAACATGTTAATAGAAGGGGGGGACACTGATATCTATAGCTAAAAAAACGGGCGCACACAAAAAACATGAAACAATATTGAATAATTAAAACAAACAAAAATCCTGAAACAGAAATAAACATGAAACAATATTGATTAATTCTAGAAAAAAAACCTGAAACAAAAGAAATCATAGACATGGTATATTGCAACAATGGTGAGGGGCCCCAACAATCGAGGGTAAGAAGATACCAGCTTCATTTGGTCTCATTGTTGGGGAATACCTCCAACTCACTACAATACTACAATACTACTACAATATCTACCACACAAGGCATTGACCCAGTACGCTATCTTGGTTTCAACCATCATATTTTTATCTCATTGATTTTTTATTTAAAATAATCTAAGATAATAAAAATGTAACATTCAATTTATTATTGGCATAATAATTAAACCTACTCTTTTATATACTGTGAATATACTGTATTGTTGAAAGTTTTATTTATTATTGAACAACTTGCAAACTGTACCCCAATATATTTCATGAACAAATTTTACCATACAATTTTAATTAGTGTATGATTATTATAGTTTGTAGTGATTCAATATCAACACATTATTGCAGTTGACTAGTTATACACATACATATACATTTTGCATTCCACTGTTGTGATAAAGTAGTAAAAGTATGGGGCTGAAATTTAGTGTAACTAGACATTCATATGAGGTATAAACAATGAAATAATGTTGTAATTAATACTAATCGTATTAACATCATTATTGTCAATATGTATTATAAACAATATATTATATATACATATATATATACATATATACATATATATATATGCATACACATCACAATAATTTTCTTTGGAACATTAATATCCATAAATTATTAATATTATAAACATTCCATTGTGTACACCTTATATGGAAGTCTAGTTTAACTAAATCTCAGCCCCATACATTAATTACTTTGTCACAACAATGAACGCAAAAAGTATATGGTATAAAGTTTGACCTCTTATAACTAGTGAACTACAATAATTAGTTAATATTGAATCACTAAATACTATAATAATTATACACTTATTAAAGTGGGGCAATAAGTTTTTATGGTCGAATGACTTTAAATGAGCGAGATAATCAAATTTTATGTCAAAGTTAATAGGAAATAAAAGATATTTAATTTTAATTAAACTATATCTGAATCTACTTTTATAACTTTACAAGTAACTTGATTGGAAATGTTCTTGGAAAAAGTCTTCGAATTCACGACATTTAAAAAAACGAATAATCTATCACGTACAATACCTTGTGTTTTTAACACTGACTTTATTATAAAGTCAATGTTATTATTGATTCCTGCAGGCCAAATAATGTGTTAGTAAGTTGAAAACTAAATATTAAGCACTAATAAATGGCACTTTGTTGAATTTTAGCACTATAATTATTTATAAAACACACGGAAACTGAACACTGAAACTAAGCACGTTCACTCTGGATAGCTTTCCTTAAACAAATGATGTCCGCGCACCTGGTTGAATAGGCTCAACTCAATCAGCCATCCGCCAACAGATTCAGAAAAATATAGTCCCTACAAAATAGATCTAGATATTTATGGGTTAACCTCTTCTGTGAATCATTTAAAAAGGATAATAAATCCATTAATTTTATTAAATAAATATATTGCATGAATAGATAAATAAATTGCAGTAAAATACAGAATTAAAAATAATAAAAGTAATTTTAAAATTGATATTAGAGCTATCGCGTCCTTTGTCCTAATGATCGCCATCTTGTCTTGAAAAGTTTATTGAACCTTTTTTTTTTAAATCTAACATTTAAAAAACAAATATAATTTATTCACCATATTTAAGAATAAATAATGCTCTACTTATAAATATTGGTAAATTATTATGTTTATACGATACTTAAATTATTTTTATTATTACTATTAATATTATTATTTTTATTATTAGCACCTCATCTTACTACCCGTTCGGTCTATACGCACTCACGCTAATGTGTAATGGTAGGGTGATTGTGTGATGAAATGGAAGACCTACAGTTTAACGTGGAATCCGAACCACGGTGTAGGCCTGGCATTTCTCCTATTCACAAGATGTGATTAATACACGTATTGTCAGAGGTGAAGGAAGGGTTTGGTAATCAGATAAATCTTATTTATTTAAATGCATGTCCGACTGTCCGGGCTACGTCACTCGCTGCAATATTAGCCGGTACTAATGTACCGTTGTACTAATGTGCTAATGAACTAATCGTACCTCCTTTCTTTGGAGGCTCTTTCCATGTCCCGAGGAGATGTGATAGTATGAGGGTGAGAGTGAATGTGTGGAACAAGTTGAAACTCTTAAACCTAAGCCTAATTAATACATACACCCATTCTGGTGGCAGCATGGTCTAAGGTGCTACTCTTGCAGTAGACTATACTGCCGATGACGAGGGGATGGAGGTTCGAATCTCGGTCGGGTGAACAGAGGGTGGTTTTTCCAGAGTGGTTTTACACTCTCCCTCCACCTAGATGCGGGTACACTTCCTCTATGTATAGCTTAGATAGCGAGTATGGGGGAGATAGCGAGTATGGGGGAGATGGTGAGTATGAGGGAGATAGTATGAGGGTGATAGTGAGTATGAGGGTGATAGTGAGTATGAGGGTGATGGTGAGTATGAGGATGATGGTGAGTATGAGGGTGATAGTGAGTATGAGGGCGAGAGCGAGTATGAGGGTGAGAGCGAGTATGAGGGTGATGGTGAGTATGAGGGTGATAGTGAGTATGAGGGTGAGGGCAAGTATGAGGGTGAGAGCGAGTATGAGGGTGATAGTGAGTATGAGGGTGAAAGCGAGTATGAGGGTGATAGTGAGTATGAGGGTGATAGTGAGTACGAGGGTTATAGCGAGTATGATAGTTATAGTATGAGGGTGAGAGTGAGTGTGTGGAACAAGTTGAAACTCTTAAACCTAAGCCTAATTACTACATACACCCGTTCCGGTGGCAGCATGGTCTAAGGCGCTACTCTTGCAGTAGACTATACTGCCGATGACGGGGAGGTGGAGGTTCGAATCTCGGTCGAATGAACAAAGGGTGGTTTTTCCAGAGTGGTTTTACACTCTCCCTCCACTTAAATGCGGGTACACTTCCTCTATGTATAGCTTTACTCATCCCTAAAACCACTATCTTAATTAGTACAAAAGTGTATAACCCGGACGGTTAGCAGGACGCGGTGCCGTATTGTTGGCGATTAAATGTTAGACTGCAACAAAATATGTATTCAAGTGTAAGTTCGTTATTTAGTTCTTTCGAAGACTTTTCTGGTCAGTATTCTTTTCAGACCATTTTTGTTTCATGGTATTCAGCCAGTTAGATGGCGAAGTCTACAAACCTGTCTTCTGCTCAATCTTAAAAGCGGGGTTGCCGGATTTCCTAGTACCAAGCTATCGAAACGGTTAATTATTTTGAAGAATGAAAAATGTTTTAAATCATGTTTTTGCAGGCTCATCACACAAAAGATGAGCTATCAGTTTGAATATAGTTTCAAAATTAAACTATATTTGTGTATGTATATGTATATACTTCTTTTTTAATACTTTACTAGATAAAAAGGTCCAGCAGTCGAGCCTATCTTATGCAAGAAACACATTACTGTGGACTCTAAACTCTTAATATGCGATTTTTGTGTGTGTGTGGACAGATTCTTACTACCCGCTCTGGTGAAATATAGGGATGAGGAAGGTAAGATTAACAGCAACTGTAGCCAAATTTGCGGTAAGAGAGTTAAATCCATTAAGGATTACCCTCAGTACAACCCCGACAGGTATTCGAACCCCCCCGACCTCTTGTGTCAACGGCAGCCTAGTCTAGCACGAGAGCGACGCCTCATACCATGCGGTCACGGAGGGTTATCCGATAATTATTGAGTGTGACCAAGATTACCTTGATCGGCCATTATGGGTAATGTTATAGTATTATTATTATTATTATTATTATTATTATTATTATTAGCACCGCGTCTTACTACCCGTTCGGGTTATACGCACTTACGCTAATGTGTAATGGTAGGGTGATTGTGAGATGAAATGGAGGACCTACAGTTTAACGTGGAATCCGAACCACGGTGGAGGCCTGGCATTCCCCACAATCACAAGATGTCTTGTCAGAGGTGAAGGAAGGGTTTGGTAATCAGATAAATCTATGCAGGGACCTAGGATTGAACCCCGGCGGCAATGTTATAATAAGATTAAATAATTTAATATGAAGTTCTAAATTTTATTTACTACGAGGTCTGGGAAGTATTGGTCCGAGGAGGGTGGTCTCAAAGAACAGATATAAAGTGCTGTGAGCACAAAGATAAGCAAGGAAGGAAGGTTTGTCGCGGTGTCTTTGATAGGGTTATGAGCTGATCTGGCTCTGTCTTCTTCAAAAGAGGGGACAAAAGAGTCTACAGGGGCTGTTTGTAGAGATAACGTTATAACGTTCGTCCGGTCAACGTAGCCATTGTCTTAGTTCTTCTCTCAAGATGGCGGCAAACAAAGATAGAAACCTTTCCCACGTCTTCCCGACTGTTTTCAGCTGCGACTTTGCTCTCTCGGTTAAAAGTCAAAAGAAAAAGAAAATGGCTGAAATTGACAACTCAAAACACATGGTCTTGCGGTTCACCGCGTTCTTGTATAATTCCTCCTTGAATAATTAGTTAAACGGGATAATAAATTAAATACATTCTCACTGTAGACTAGATTGAGTTTGACAGGGAGATCGAGGTTCGAATCTCGGTCGGTTGTACTGAGGAGAGTTTTTTCCAAAATGGTTTCCCACTCTCCCTTCAAGTAAATGCGGGTACACTTACTATAAGTATAACCCTCCTCATCCCTAAAACCAGTAGCGTAATTAGCAACAATGGGCAGTAAGATGCGTTACTAAGAAAACACAACCACAGGCGACTTCTAACTTTGAATGTGGTATGGATTTTATTATTATTATTATTATTATTATTACTATGACCGCGTCTTACTACCCGTTCGGGTTATACGCACTTACGCTAATGTGTAATGGTAGGGTGATTGTGAGATGAAATGGAGGACCTACAGTTTAACGTGGGATCCGAACCACGGTGGAGGCCTGGCATTCCCCACATCCACAAGATGTCTTGTCAGAGGTGAAGGAAGGGTTTGGCAATCAGATAAATCTGTGCCGGGACCGAGGATTGAACCCCGGACCCCCAGCATAGAAGTCGGACACCTTACCCCTAGACCGCCAGGTCACCATGAATTCATATAATTCATTGATAATAGTGTTATAATTTTCGACTCTGTACAAATATGGGGATTTTAATATTTTGTTAAATGTATTTATTTGAATTTTAGGGTTTAGGGCTTTGGAAGGTAACGGGGTGGGGGGTGAGGGGTGAAAATTCGTGTTCATACATTTACAGTACAGCTTACGATGGATATTTTTAAACCCGTGTTCTAACTTTTAAATAATCACAAAATATCCCCAATGTTTAATCAGGGACGGACATCGGTGTCAGTTGGTCGATAATTTTGAAAACCCGATGTTTTGTACCAATGTACAGTGCATGGAATTGATTATGTTTGCTTGCATCTGAATAATATACATAACCAGTTAACAAAATATTGTGATTGTTCTAATTACTGAAATGAATACCGAGTTTAATCCTATTTATTTTATAGATAATATTTTGTTTTTAGGTTGAGTATTTATTAATACGATTTGCTTAGAGGCATACGATTTTGAATTCTTAAATTAATGTATTAAAAATGCAGTTCAGTTGCTTTAGTAATTTTAATATATTTTTGAAAATATTCTGCAATATTTTTTATTCGATGTCCATACATAATCGGATTTCACGTCGAGTAAAACCGACGTCGTAGATCTGGCAACGCCGTAAAACTCTGTTCGTGGCATAAGGGACGACACGACGGTGAATGTATCAATCTGCCGATTGGCGCTTCGCAAGAGTCAAATCGAGTCACGTGTTTTTCCCAAGTTTTGAAATGATTCGCTGTGGAACTCTTTTCACCTCCAAGAGGGGAGGGTACTTCGATGAATATATCAATCCGCCGTTTGGCGCTTCTCAAAAGTCAAATCGAGTCACATGTTTTGATTCGCTGTGGAACTCTTTTCAAGGCAAAGAGGAGAGGTAACTTCGACGAATATATCAATCCGTGGTTTTGGCGTTTCGATAGCCTAGCAACAGACAAATCGAGTCACGTGTTTCCCGCACCTGGAGATTTTTTTAAAGCCTGATTTGAGTGAGGGCAGGAAGAGGAGGGGAGGGGAGGGCAGCGGATAAAAGTTTGGACGACTTTAAATAATTAAAATGAAAATAATTAACAATGTTAATAGTATTTTTGCAACAAAAAAAAAGTCTTGACTGAAGATGATCATTATTGAACGTACATACATATAGATTACAAAAACCAAGCCATTATTGTTATCCTCGGTCCCGGCACAGATTTATCTGATTACCAGACCCCTCCTTCACCTCTGACAAGACATCTTATGAATGTGGGGAATGCCAGGCCTCCACCGTGGTTCGGATCCCGCGTTAAACTGTAGGTCTTTCATTTCATCTCACAACCATCCTACCATTACACATTAGCGTGAGTGCGTATAAACCGAACAGGTAGTAAGACGCGGTGCTAATAATAATACTGTCCATTAGGGCTGTACGCAGCTCAAAAATACATGAATAAGACTCAACTAGAGTTTTTGGCTCGTGGTAGAGTATCTCCGTAGGAAATGAAGCAATTGAAGTTTTTTTAAACATAATTTGAAAATCCAAACCCCATTCACATTGGCACAGGATACGAAATGTGTAGTTTAAGAAGATACACCATCATTTACCTGCCTAGAGAATGGGATAGCTACCAGGAATGTCACAATGTTTAAACACACTCACAATAAACCTAATACTGACCTCCACGGTCAGAACTGAGTCCACCACTCGACCACGCTGGCATTAAACTTAACTTCGCTGGTAATATGGAGCTCTAATACAAATAGAAACAAAGATTTTATATAATATTTGTACTTTTCCAACACCCTCTTGAGGAATCTAGGTAACTCCCCTTGCAACACCTCCTTGAAGAGTCTAGGTAACTCTCCCCCCAAAACCTCTTTGAAGAGTTTAGGTAACTCTACCTGCAACACCTCCTTTAAGAGTTTAGGTAACTCGCCTTGCAACACCTCCTTGAAGAGTCTAGGTAACTCTCCCCCCAAAACCTCTTTGAAGAGTTTAGGTAACTCTACCTGCAACACCTTCTTGAAGAGTCTAGGTAACTCTCCCTCCAACACCTCCTTGAAGAGTCTAGGTAACTCTCCTTGCAACACCTCCTTTAAGAGTTTAGGTAACTCGCCTTGCAACACCTCCTTTAAGAGTTTAGGTAACTCGCCTTGCAACACCTCCTTTAAGAGTTTAGGTAACTCTCCTTGCAACAAATCCTTGAAGAGTCTAGGTAACTCTCCCCCCAACACCTCTTTGAAGAATCTAGGTAACTCTCCTCTCAACACCTCGTTTAAGAGTCTAGGTAATTCTCCCCCCAACACCTCTTTGAAGAATCTAGGTAACTCTCCTTTCAACACCTCCTTGAAGAGTCTGGGTAATTCTCCTTTCAACACCTCCTTTAAAAGTCTAGGTAACTCTCCCCCAACACCTCTTTGAAGATATCTAGGTAACTCTCCTTTCAACACCTCCTTGAAGAGTCTAGGTAACTCTCCCCCCAACACCTCTTTGAAGAATCTAGGTAACTCTACTTTCAACACCTCCTTGAAGAGTTTAGGTAACTCTCCTTGCAACACCTCCTTTAAGAATCTAGGTAACTCTGCTTGCAACACCTCCTTTAAGAGTCTAGGTAACTCTCCCCCAACACCTCTTTGAAGAATCTAGGTAACTATCCTTTCAACACCTCCTTTAAGAGTCAAGGTAACTCTCCTTGCAACACCTCCTTTAAGAATCTAGGTAACACTCCTTGCAACACCTCCTTTAAGAGTCTAGGTAACTCTCCTTGCAACACCTCCTTTAAGAGTTTAGGTAACTCTCCTTTGCAACACCTCCTTTAAGAGTCTAGGTAACTCTCCTTGCAACACCTCCTTTAAGAGTCTAGGTAACTCTCCTTGCAACACCTCCTTGAAGAGTCTAGGTAACTCTCCCTGCAACACCTCCTTGAAGAGTTTAGTTAACTGTCCTTTCAACACCTCCTTGAAGACTTTAGGTAACTCTCCCTGCAACACTTCTTTGAAGAGTCAAGGTAACTCTCCTTTCAACACCTCCTTTAAGAGTCTAGGTAACTATCCTTGCAACACCTCCTTTAAGAGTTTAGGTAACTCTCCCTGCAACACCTCCTTTAAGATGTCTAGGTAACTCTCCTTGCAACACCTCCTTTAAGAGTCTAGGTAACTCTCCTTGCAACACCTCCTTTAAGAGTCTAGGTAACTCTACCTGCAACACCTCCTTGAAGACCCCTAGAATAGGTTATTTGATTTTTTACAATAACAAATCTTGTAATTATTTCATTTAAACCTGTACTTGTAATTCAAATTTAATTTGTACAATATTTTAAGGATCAATTTAAATTAAGAGAGATGAAATCAATTTTGCTGATTGTAGTTTTTAAAGCCCTAAACGAGACTCATAAACGATAGCGCTCTGCGGTGTTTCTTTGAACTACGTTGACGCGCGTTGTTTGCCATTTCTCCACTACGCTGCTCTCCTGTGCACGTGTAGATTCAAGATCCATTAATAAATAACGGTTAAGACACTCGTAACATACTAAGATTCTCATCTATTGATTACATTAATTCCATAAATCAACTTATATGTCCCAAAACACAGTTAGGTTTTTTATTATTAATAATATATTTAATTAACCTACGATATGGGGTTGATGATTCAACATAGGCGTGAATATATTTTAATCGTTCTCATTCGTCGGGAATATTCGAGAAGTAAAACTTGTAACAAGGTTTTTGACAGTATCGAAATATTCTAACATTTCTTTCATCCTACCGACCTATCGAGTCTATTTTGATAGTAAGGAACTGTATTTACATCCAAAAAGTTACTAAAACAATATTCATCTTCTTATACACAAGTTTATGTGTCTACAACTCTTAATATTGATGTTAATTAATATTAATATTATCACCGCGTCTTACTACCCGTTCGGGTTACACGCACTTACGCTAATGTGTAATGGTAGGGTGAGTGTGAGATGAAATGGAGGACCTACAGTTTAACGTGGAATCCGAACCACGGTGTTCCGAACCACGGTGGAGGCCTGGCATTCCTCACATTCACAAGTTGTGATTAATACACGTATTGTCAGAGGTGAAGGAAGGGTTTGGTTATCAGATAAATCTGTGCCGGGACCGAGGATTGAACCCCGGCCGCCATCACAGAAGTCTGACACTTTTCCCCTAGACCGCCAGGTCACCGACAATATTGATGTTAAATCAGTAGCTTTTTTTTCACTATTGCGATTATGATTTCTGTAAACTTCCTTGGCATCAATTCGGTAAGCTTCCGATGAACTAAATAATACATATTTGAAAAAAATAACTCGAGCTGAGATTCGATCTCTAGATCCTTGGGCTAAAGTGCCATTGCTCTAAACAAATTAGCAATTTAGAATCTTCTTCAACTCTAACACAAATTCCTCTATTAAAAGCTCCCAAGACCCCGTAGCCATAAGTTCAATTAACTGTCGCTAGTGAGCTCTGATGGAATATT
This sequence comes from Timema douglasi, assembly GCA_901482245.1. NCBI lineage: Eukaryota > Metazoa > Arthropoda > Insecta > Phasmatodea > Timematidae > Timema > Timema douglasi. The sequence continues at coordinate 14,624 of CABEEJ010007998.1, read as the reverse complement.
TAGTGATTTTTACTATAAGATTATACCCACCCGCATTTACGACAACCCTCCCCCCCCCCCTCTTCAGCGCAATCTATGGCGTAATATCGCAATCGAGCCATACCGCCCGCCATCTGTTGGCCAAGATAGTGCCAACTTCTGCGGCTAGAGGGTGTTATGTGGTCAGTAGACTACAAATTAGGCCTTTAGACTTGAGCCACTACTTTTTTTAATTCAAGTAGCTCTTAAAGCCATAATATCAAATAATTAATTTGACAATATAAACGCCCAGAAAATGAAATTAATAAATTTTTCTAAAAAATAAATGAAACAATGTGAATGTGAATGTGTATGTTGCTAATATAACTATTATATTTAAGTATTTTGATTATCATTTAAGCTCTTCCCCGGATCAAACGGATTGAGTTCACGGGAAGCCTCGCGAACCCTAATTTAAGAACTTCTGCCCCTCGTGCACATTGTTTCTTTGAGGAGAGAAAGGAGCCGAAGTATTATCGTTGAATGTATATATACTACTAGTATATTTACACTCAACGGTAAAATGTTATCAATGTTGGCCGCAAAGAAATATATTTGATTTTTCTAAACTGTTCCCCTAACCGAAATCAGGGTAGGGATGTTTAATCTTGGATCGATATTTTCGATAATAGATTCTTTGCCCTCGATTAATCGATTTTTGGATCGATTAAAAGGCCTCGATCTGATTCAAATATTGATTCTTTTTCTAGCGATTTCAAAAAGATCGAATCGAAAGAAATAAAAACTTCTAATCGATTCTGGGAAATTTAAATTTGTTGGCTTTAGGAAATGTTTTTTGTTGACTATTAGTACTAGGAAAATTTCGAAACCAAGTCTTGCAATCTTAGGCTCCTAATTAGTTAGTTAGTTAGTTAGTAAAGTAAAGAGAATAAACCACTGGTCTGCTCTTTTTACGTCTACATTAGCCTCATGGCTTCTTTGTTGCTGACTGACAGCTAACGGCTTTGAAAAGTTACCAGAAGAAATTATGTACCCCTACGCCAAACCATATGATCTGCAAAAACATGTATTTAGCATATATCACTTCTGACAGTCAAAATTTAGGTATATACCTAAATGTTGACTGTCAGAAGTCAGCTGTGAGCTGTCAGTCAGCACCAAAGAAGCCATGGGGCTACTGTAGGTTCTGTAAATTACCACATCACGTTTTTATTCTGTAATATATTTATGGTGACGTGTTGGCCAATAAGTCAATAGTTTGAAAGTATTTCGTAAAAAAAACTAATTTCATCCGTGGAGTTTTAGTAGTTACAAAATAATTACATCTACAATCTACACTTCCAACAAGCTAATGATTCCAAATTTTTGAGACACACCCTCCCACAAAAATGTGTGAGGTTTCCTCAAGACGGATGCCAATAAGTGTGTTTAGTTTTAGTACAATCACTAGTTCTCGAACAATTAATTCAAACAAATAAGCTGTACTGAATTCACAATTTCTGAAAGATTAATTCGCTGTCACTGAGGAAAGAAAATAAGTGCGTCCCTCTTTGGTGTCTAGGGTTTAAGGTTTTGGTTTGTATCCAATATATAGCCTGATCTTCTTAAGAATCTTCTGGAAGCTCCTGGATCCCTAATCTCCCTTTTGAGTTGTAGGACAAACACGTTTTAAAAATACATAATTTTACTAACTTCCTCCTTCCCCTTACATAAATATGATTTCCCTCCACCACTGATTATTCTCCTCGAATCGAACATTTAAGGTGCTCCCCAATGGGAAAAATTATTATAGTAATCCTACCCCTACACACAAGTGCCCCTAAATTTCCAAATTGTAAAACGGAACAGGAACAAAGTGAACATTGTATGTAAGGCCACACTCATTATTTAAATCACTGCCCTTTGTGGTTACCACAAAAATAATTTAAATGCCTTCCAGAAGCATTTAATAAGTCATACATTTTTGCTGCCCCACCCCCACATCCCCAATACATTTTGATGCCCCAAACCCTTCCTTCGATTCATTTTTTACGCTTCCCTACCCCTCCGCTTGATACCTTTTGATACCACCCCCACTCTCGGTACATTTTGACGCCTCCCCCACCCCTCCTCTTGATACACTTTAGGTGCCTCCCCCACCCCCCCTCTCCTAGGTGTAAATTTATAGGTGCGCCACTTTTGGTTAGTGTAGTCAGATAGAGCAAACTTC